>PVJA010041632.1:0-17814 GCA_004027025.1 Myocastor coypus
TTTTTTTTTTTCTTACTGATAGTCTCATCTGTGACAAATGAAGAAATTTATGAAATGGTCAAATATACCCACACAATAGGCTGGAATCTCCCCTGTGCAATTACCCGCTTGTCATTTGGAATATAAAAGAACTGTTAGGAAAAAGGAAAAAGGAAAGTAGAAATGGATGGAGCCAGGATAAAATACATCATTAAAAGCTGATAAAAATTCATTCCAACCAAAGTTTACTTAGTCACTCATAACCCTAGTGTTCTTGGAAGAATGCTCATTGAGTTGTCAGTAGCATCTGTTGTTCTTTCATATCTATCATTCTTTTCCCCTGTTCTCAAGACAAATCTCTTCCAAAAACTATGCTTTTCCTCTGTGGATGAGACTTTCAGCTGTTTTATCCCACCTATTACCGTAAGCAACCAACACTGACCTATCAGATTATGCCTAGGAACTGATTGGTCCAAGACTGACAAGTACCATATGTTAGGTGCAAACCCATGCAGTCAACCAGACCAGGCATTCTGACACGAGTAGGAGATGTATTGCGGTCAACAAGCAAGCTGGCTGTCTAGCAGACCAAGACAGCAGTAAACAAGTCAAAGCACAGGACCTTTAAGGTGGTGTGTGTGTGTGTGTGCGTGTGTGTGTGTGTGTGTGTGTGTGTGTGTGTGTGTGTGTAGGAGGGGGTGTTTGTGGGCTGGAGCAGCCAAGGGAAAGCTAATCTTGGCAAGGCTACATGGTGTGTGGAGCATTTCAGTGTTAACAAAGGACAAATTCTGTGGTTGCTTGCCCAGATCAAAGTCAGGTGGACTTGTTCCGTGGTTATGGGCTTGGCTTTTGTTATGGTTTATGCCTAGTTGTCCCTGCAAAGCCTCATGTGGTCATTGGGCGGGGACTTGAGACTTGATCCATGATCCCTGGGATTATGTGTTTTAGTACTGATAGGATTACTGGTCTAAGTAGGGCTGGGATTATGGGTGTAGTCTAGGGTGGATATCCTAAGGCAGAGAGCTTGATAAGAATAAAAGGAGAGACAGAGAGACAGACTAGTGCTTTTGCTCTGCTGCCGTGTTTCGTTGGCTGCCTCTGTCACCATTTTGCTGCTGTTCTGCCGCCATGTACTGGATGCTCTCCGCTCCGTTCCTCTCAGCCTTGGGCTGGCCAAATATAGACTGAAACCTCTGGTAACTGTGAGCTAATAAACCTTTCCTTCCTTCATCTTTAGTGTCAGGTATTTGTCCCAGCAACGAGTAAAAAGTAACTAAGACAGCTTTGCATTGGGCCAAGAGGGAGAAAGTTTGGGAAACCAAGAGGGAAAGTGTTGGGGCCAAGGTGCCTGGGAAACCTTGAGTCCTGACCATTCCCGTGCAAGGCCAATTACAATTCTCTTTTGGACAATGTTAACCCTAATAATATAGTCAGGGATAAAAAATCTAGAATTATTAGAAATTTATAAAATATTCACCAATTTATATTTGACTTGATTTTAGTTTTTATCAATTTTTTTAAGTCAAGAAGATTTTCTTAACATGTAAGTTTATACTATAGTACATCTATAACTCAGTTAAACTCCTAGAATATTTTTGGTTGTGTGCAGAATGGGAAATTTGTAGCCTGGCCTTGCAGATCCTGAATTTCTGAGTTATGTTTGGTAAACGGATAATGGTTAATGTAGCTATTTGAAATCTACCAGAACTTTTATAATGTGAACCAAACAAAAATTGACAGATGAATTAGTTTTACACTGGAAGTGTATTTTTATTCCCTTTACATTACCTGTTAGATATCACCTTTTCAATGGCATAAATTGAGAAGTAAGTTTTTCTTTTTTCTAGTAATAATTGCCTCTGGAAATGAATCTTTTCCTTACATGCTACTCTGCTCACCAGAAGGTGACAGTGACCTGACAGATGCGACAAGGTATTTATTTTGGCTGACCCATCACGTAGTTAAGAGAACACTTTAAAATTTGACTTCTAACATTCGATGATTAATCAGAATAACTTTCAGATACTACTTACTAAAAGTTGGAATACAATAGAGGGTTGGAATAGCTGTCTTTGTCAAAAATAGAGCGATAAATCAGAAACTAGTAAAATAAATACAGTGGGTGCAAAGGAACAGGTGTGTAAATTTACTTTGGCAAGTAGTGTAGGAGCCAGCCTATGGGCTTGAATCCGACTGAGATGTAATGCAGGTGAAACACAAAGAGATACAGACAAGGTCCAGGGGTCTCTTGTCTCCCTTTGACTAAGATTCTTGAATTATAGGCACACTTTGACTGTATTCACTCAGACATGGGCTCAAGCAATTAGATGCACACAGGGTTCATTTGCCTCCCACTATCCACTGTGCTTGTCCAGGCAAGCAGCAGGACTTCTGCTGCTTTTCATTTTCCCTAGCACGTCAGCACTCTTGCACCCTGGCTTACTCTTCGGTGCTCACAGCAGAGGCTCGTGAGGCCTTAATCTTCCTGTCTGGTCTCCCACAAAGTAGTTTACTGTTTACTGAGTAATCTAGTCCCACTGTGGTGGTAGTATCTTTCTCTCTGTTTTTTTTTTTTTTTTTTTTCTTTTTTGACTTAATTCATATAACCATATAAACAATTTCTCTTAAGGATGTAGTAGAAATGAATTTGCTAAGAAAGTGGATTTCAGATAGCCATCACAAATAAGAAAGGAAATATTTGAAGGAATATAGGAGATAATTATATGTGATAATGGATATGTTTATTTGCTTGACTAGTCAATTGAATGTTTATAGTAATATATATTATATTTTTATAATATGCAGTATTTTATATTTATTCATAATTATGTGATCCATGTACATATTAATACTATGTTCATATCTAGTATGAGCACAGATAAGGTACCACTGTATTAGGACCCAAATTCACGCAAAACCTTAGGTCTCATTTGGAGTTCTCTGCTTCATGGGGCCTTGTGTCCAAGCCAGTGTTTTAATCATTGTAGAAAAGTTAATGTAAATGGATATGTGTGTGTTGCAATAGGCAGACCTCAAAAAGTTTGTCTAATGGTTCATGTAGTACACTGACACACCAATTAATGTAAAGAAATATTATATGTTCTGTATAAAGAAATCTTCAATAATAAAGACGGTGATTCCAAAATAGGAGTTACAAGCTCCTTCAGTCATTGAGACTTGTAAAGTCTAAGAAATCTTTATTTTCTAAAATATTTATCTAGCTAGACCAAATTTCTGTCATATAATCTAATTATACCTGAGTATCACAACTGACTTGATACCTAAGCAGATATGAAAGCCCTATTCTCTTGTATTTAGCCAAACACTTAAAATGTTTTGAGACTATTTTAAAATATAGTATTTTGCAAAATTTCTCTGTACTGTGGTAGCTCAGCAGACTAAGTATCTGCTTAGGAAAGTGAAGGGACCAGGGTTCAATCCCCAGTACTACATGCCTCGCAGACCACATCCCAGAGCTCCCTGAGCAGGCTACCAAGACCGGGAGTAGTGCTGCATGTCTATAATCCTTGCGCTGATGAGGCTAAAGACAGGAGGATCAGCATGAGTCTGAGCTGTATAGTGAGATCCTGTGCCAAAAATATTGCTCTAAATTGTGCTGTTATAACTTTTAAGAATTATATTTTAAATAAATAAATCAGTAATTTTGTTTGAATTTAGGTTATAGTAAATAGTAATAGATGACCTTAACATGAACTAAAACTCTTCAAGATGCTTTACTAACTTTGAGTGAGGAAGGAGTTATAGGATCAAACAGAAATGTGGAGTCAAAGGAAATTAAAAACTTAGATGAGAAAGATACAACCAAATTTGTGATAATAATTATTTTCAGAAGAGAGAACACTTGCACTAACAATGAATATATAAATTAGAAATACAATTTTTTCAAGTATTTTCTACTCTTTTATAAAAAATCTGTAGAGATGATGACAAACTACTAGTATTTAATAACGTGGGTTATACATTCTTCAGATTAGGAAGAAAATATTCTACATTATTTTCTGGGTTTGATGTTTTTTGGGGATAAAATTGGCACAGGAAAGAGTCCCATTCCCTAAAGCCCTCATAACCTGGATGGAATCTATCCATGAAACTTTTCCCTTTGTTAGAATTTCCTGTGGGAGATTCCTATGCCCCTCCATGATTGAATCCTTGAATGAACAATATAGAAAAGTAATAGAATGCAGGAAGCAGATTCAAAGTGCTATACAGGAAACTAAAACTTCAATCGCAACCTGGCAAAAACATTTCAATGAAAGTGAAAATAGACATTCAGACAAAGACACCATTGCAGCTAGCTAAAGGTTAAGAAAAGATCTCTTAAAAACAACTAGGATGCAGGAAAAAATAATTCAACATGTGCAAGACGATGCAAAGATGAACAATGTAAGATTAATAGGCATCAATGAGAAAGAGTCAATAGAAATGATATAAAAAGAATATGGGAAAAAGCAGGGCCAGCGTTATAGCTTAGCAGACTAAGCACTTGCTTAGGGAAGCATGGGGGCCAGGGTTCGGCTCCTCGCCCCTCCTGCCACGCTGGCCCCACTCTTCAGCATGCTGAGCTGGTGATGGAGTATGGGCATGGTGGCACATGCCTGTAATCCCAGCACATGGGAGGTAGAAGCAGGAGGATCACTATGAGTCAGTAGTGAGACCCTGTACAACAACAACAACAACAAAAAAGGAAAGGACAAAGAATATAGGAAGAAGTAATAGCAGAAAACTTCCCAAATATGGAGACACAATTTGACATTTAAGTAACTTACGCATGTAGAACTCCAAATAACACTGACCCATAATATTAACACCCCACTCAGGCATATAATAATCAAAAAACCAGAAATTGAGCACAAAGACAGTATACAGAAAAGAAAGAGATCACATTTAAAGGAAACCCCATCAGAATAATGACAAATTTCTCTTTACAAACTATCAAGCCAATAAAAGCATGGAGCAAAGTACAGCAAGTCTTGCAAGAAAACAAATTGTAATCCAGACTGATATACCCTGCAAAACTCTCTTTAAACTATAGTGGAGAAATGAAATACTTCCATGACAAAGAATAACTAAAGAATTTTATGATGTCAAAGCCAACCCTACACAGACTACTAAAAGATATTTTACAGAGGGATCAAAATGACTACAATTCCATGAAGGAGAATGGAGAGAACTCACCAAATAGGGCAAACAATTAAACACAGGAGAAAACAAAGTATACAACAGTAGTCTTTCAACTGTTCTTTTGTGTACAGCACCAAAATATTTCCATCAGCATATTCTACAAATAGACTTGCACCCTATGGGTCATGAGTCTGTCTTCTTCTACAGGGTGGATATCAAGCAAATAGCAGTAGCTGAGTCCCACAACTGACACTTGACCACCAGTCAACATCATGGGCACTGTCCATGTCCACGACATAGTAGAACTTTGTGCAATATCCTATCCCCAAAATGTTAGAATTTCTGCTCATATATTTTTCATTCCAGCATTTATATTATTTATTTATGTATTTATTTATTTTTGCAGTACTGGGGATTGAACTCAGAACCCTACACTTTCCAGATAGACACTTATTCCACTGAGATATTTCCTCGGCTCTATGTTATGTTTTATTCTTAGTAACTGTTTACTAATATGGACACTTTTTCTTAGTTGATATTTTATATATATATATATATATATATATATATATATATATTTATATATATACACACATATATATATATGCGTATATATATATATTAATCTATTCAATTAGTATGCAAGTACTCTGAATTCATTATAGATTTGTACATATGATACACACATTCTGGCCTCTGAGTTGGACCCATGATTTGATTGGAATTTTGGCATATTGTTTTGAAATATTTAATTTATATTTAATTAATTTTCTGACTTCTTAATTATAAGTTTTGTTTTATAATTTACACTGTAGTTTTGGCTTACAATCTACTTATTAATCATGGCATGATATTTTCTCCTAGTATTAAAATCTTTAAAAAGAAAAAAAATATATATATGTATACACAAGAGAGTTGGGATAGATATACAGGTACTTTCTCTTAGTTTTTTTTTTTTTTTTTTTTTTTTTTTTTTTTTTTTTTTTTTTTTTTTTTTTTTTTTTTTTTTTTTTTTTTTTTTTTTTTTTTTTTTTTGGTTGGACCAAGGTTTGAACTCACGACCTTGCACTTGCCCAGCAGGCACTTGTACCTCGGAGCTGTCTCCCCAGCCCCTCTTAGTTTTTTTTTTTTTGTCTTTTTGAGACAGGGTCTTGCTATGCAGTTGAGGCTGGTCCTGAGCTCACTTTTGTAGCCCAGGCTGGTCTCGAACTCGCACCAATCTTCCTGCCTCAGCCTCCCGAGTGCTAGGATTACAGGCGTGCGCCACCACGCCCGGCTTCTCTTAGTTTTTTGAGAATAAAAGTTTGTACAAAATTCTTTAGAAAAGATATCAGGTCTGCATCTTGTTCTCTGAATAACTACCATGAAGACAACAACATGCATTAAATTCATTATTGTAAGCAGCCTAGTAACTAGTTTTGAAACTGTTTCATTGCTAT
This sequence comes from Myocastor coypus, assembly GCA_004027025.1. NCBI lineage: Eukaryota > Metazoa > Chordata > Mammalia > Rodentia > Myocastoridae > Myocastor > Myocastor coypus. The sequence continues at coordinate 6,561 of PVJA010041632.1, forward strand.
TTTGCATTTTTCCTCATTAAAATGAATTTAAAAATCCTCATCCTTCTTTTTTCTACTCATTTTCTTCCCTCTGTCACCCTAACAGCTCCTAATGCTCCATTATCCAGATCTCTGCATGCACAAAGCCTCTTTTTTCTTCACGCCCATACAACAAACACACAAATACCCATACATGGAGACACACAGACAGACAGACAGACAGACAGACAGACAGACAGACAGACAGACAAGAAAATGAATGGTGGCTCAGTGTTGTTTTCCAAATATCACTGAGTTTTATGTGGTCTAAAAAGACAGTTTTGGGTTTATCTTAAGCAGTATTATTCATAGGTCATCTTTGTCCAAATCTCAGTTCTAGCCTGAAGACATGGTACTTTTAGATAAATGCAGGCTATGGATAAGTTTCCCTTGCCAAGACAGCTACTTGTCAGTGAGACAATCAGTGCATTCAACAGGTAGGAAAAATTGAATATAGCAAAAGAATTAAGTTACTAGTGAGATAAATGTTGTTGTGGAATGGTTTTATGTTATTTTGTATAGCATCATTAAACTAAAGTCAGCCTGTAGTACTTACCTCCACAGCACTGCATGTTCATAACCATCTGATATTTTCTCTATCATGATACAATGTCTTTCTTCTAACCAGGAGAAATATAATCAGAAATATAGTCAGTACATTTAAGTATGTGGAAAAATATATGTGTGCTGGGCCAGCAAGATAGCTCAGTGGTCTAGGGCACCTGCTTAGGCAAGCTCAAGCAACCACAGAGACTGCACGATTTGATCCCTGGCACCACATGCTGTGCCAGCCCCACCCCCAGGGCAGGCTGAGACAGCCATAACATAAATGAAGTTTTTTTTTTTTTAATAATATGTGTGCTTTTTTTAGTATAAATTGAGGTCTTTAAATCAAGATCATGAAGTTCTTACTGTAGACAGTACATATGCTTTTTTGAGGAATGAGTCCTTCATTTGGCTACATATGGTCAGTAGCTGTGATTGCCCTCATCAACATTTTAATAGTGCATAAGCTATTGATCTACTCATAAATGTTTATTGAGTAGATTTGCTTCATTGGGAGCTTTAAATAGTCATACATTTGCCTAAGTAAAATTAATATCCTATATTATCAAGGAAGTGGAAGTCTTCTAGGCATGCATCAGAAAATGCATGCATACAATATGATTATTAGGCAATAAAATGATAATACCTTCATTAATCTGTTATTACCAAAACATTACAGTAAGTCAAAGACATGTAATTTGAATTTATCTCTAAAGTAATTGTTGTCTCTTAACAAGTATTTGGGTGTAAAATTAAAATTGGGGTTAGAATATATTCCGGTTCACTGCCAAGTCTTATGGATTTTGAGATGGCCAAGTTATTCACCTTCACTGCCCCTCAACTCACCGCCTGTGCTGCAGTGCTGAAAACAGTATGAGAAACAACTAGAGTACAGTGTGGGCAGTGTGGCTCAGAAAAGTGGATGTGCAGCAGTTGATTAATTGGAAGGGCAGATTAGATGAAACACCGTTTCATAGGGAATTTACTGTGTAAGCAAATTACAAAGAAAAACAGGGTGTCACTATAAATAATGCGGAGCTATTAGATGAAGTGTTTTCTAACATATTTACTATGAAGAACATATACATAAACAAGGTTATTGCAAAGAATATGGGGAAAATCACATGGGGTATTGGCTCAATCACACACAGAAAGAAGAAAGAAGGAAGGAAAGAAAGAGAGAGAGAGAGAGAGAGAGAGACTACAGAACAAAGGAAGTGAGTCTGCTATGGCTTAATGTTGTAAGCAGTGAGCACAGCATGCTCGAGAGCAGTCAGACAGTGTAGGTGGGAGAGAGGAGCAAAGAGGGCCATAGATCACCTGAAGAAAAGCCAGAAGGGTGACAGGAATTCCGTGAAAGTATACTCACCCTGAAACAATCTCCTTTAACTTACATTACTTCAGGACATGTCTTGTTCCTTGTAGCCAAAAGAGCTTTAACAAAGACAGCTAACAATCTTCACTAAGAATAGAAACCCTAGCTGGGCGTGGTGGCTCACGCCTGTAATCCCAGCACTCAGGAGGCTGAGGCAGGAGGATTGGTGCGAGTTCGAGACCAGCCTGGGCTACAAAAGTGAGCTCAAGGCCAGCCTCAACTGCATAGCGAGACCCTGTCTCAAAAAGACAAAAAAAAAAAAAGAATAGAAACCTTTGTAGTTAGGTACTTTTACTGCACCTTAGGTTCCTGAGAGAAGTGTGCAAATGAGCTTGATTAATGATTTCAAACTTTTCTTCGTATTTATAATGTTTTCTGATATAAACCTACCTTGCTAAATTCAACTTCAAGGCCAGATTTCTACTTTTTAAGTACTGAACAGGCTGATTTGGTAGAAGCTTCTGTAAATTGTAGAACACATTCCAGGAGTCCTGCTGCCTGAAAGAATCTTTGTCATGATGGAAATTTCATCCCATGCTGTTGGTACAGGACTCACTAGATAGAGGTGAACTTAAGCCCTTGAAATGAAATTGTTAAGATTGGAGGGATAAGGTTTTTAACTTTAGGTAATTTTAATTAATTGGAAAACGAGTGCTACTATGTCAGACAGCATAGACTCCCAGTGTGCCTATGAAAGGGAGATGGAAGCAAATTTAGGTTCGGTGTTAAAAAGAATTATCTCTGACAGCATTTTCCTGTAGAAGTTGCATGAAATTCAGGATTAAAATATTTAGCAGATATCTTTATGATAGCTATTCTTTCTCAGGTGACAGGGTGTCTAAGAGTTGTTTTAATTTACATTTCACCGATGGGTAGTGATGTGGAGCATTTTTTCATGTGTTTGTAGGCTTCTTGAATTTCTTTCTCTGAGAAGTGTTTGTTCATCTCAGACGCCCATTTCTGGATTGGTTCTTTGAACTTTGAGGTCCTAATGGCATTTTTTTTTTTTTTTGAATTTTTTTTTGTTTTTTTTTTTTTTTTTTTTTTTTTTTTTTTTTTTTTTTTTTTTTTTTTTTTTTTTTTTTTGATTTTTTTTTTTTTTTTTTTTTTTTTTTTTTTTTTCTTTTTGAGACAGGGTCTTGCTATGCAGTTCAGGCTGGCCTTAAGCTCACTTTTGTAGCCCAGGCTGGTCTCGAACTCACATCGATCCTCCTGCCTCAGCCTCCCGAGTGCTGGGATTACAGGCGTGCGCCACCACGCCCAGCTTGTTTCTTTATTTATTTATTTTTATGGCAGGCTCAGCCTGCCCCAAGGGCAGGGCTGGCGCAGCATGTGGTGCTGGGGATCGAACCACAGTCCCTGAAGCCGCCTAAGCTTTCCTAAGCAGGCACTTTAGGCCACTGAGCCATACTGCCTGGCCCCCCTAATGGGTTTTAGTTCTTTATAAATTCTAGCTAGAAGACATTTGTCCAAATACTTATTGGTTAAAATCTTTTCAAAATTAGTGGGTCATCTTTTCACTGTGTTGGTAATTTCTTTTGAGATTAAAAACTTCTCAGTCACAGAAGGTCCAAGTTATTGATTCTTTCAAGTGTGAAACATGCCTCTTGATTTTTGTCCATGAACTCTTTGCCTACTCCAATGTTTTCAAGGGTCTCTCCTACTTTCTCTTCCAGATTTAATGTTTCTCTTTTAATATTTTGATCTTTAATCCATTTTGACTTTAGTTTAGTTCATGGTGATAGACCTGGGTCAAGTTTAAGTTTTCAGCATGTAGAGAGCTAGTTTTTCCAGCACCATTTATTAAAAAGGCTATCTTTCTTCCAATGAACATGTTTGCCCCTTTGTCAAAAATAAGGTGGCTGAGTGTGTTTGTATTTTCTCCTGCATCTTCTAATCTATTCCACTGATTCTCAAATCTACTTCTTGCTATCACTATGCTGACTTTATCATGGTAGCTATTTAGTATAATTTTAGGTCAGGAATTGTAATGCCTCCTGCCTTACCTTCATTGCCCAGGATTGTCTTTGCAATTCTGGGTCTTATTTGGCTCAAAATAAATTTTAAGAATGACTTCTCCAGGTCTGTGAGTTATGTTCATGGCATTTTGATTGGAATTGTAGTAAATCTGTATAACAATTTAGGGAGTATGGTCGTCTTCACAATATCGGTTCTTCCTATTCAAGAGCAAGGAATAGCTTCCATTTTCTGAAGTCTTCTAGGATCTCTGTTTTCAGAGTACTGTAATTTTCATTGAAAAGCTCTTTTACTTCTTTAGGTTAATCCCTAAATATTTCATTTTCTTTGGTGCTATCATAAAAGATATTGTTTCTCTAATTTCTCTCTCAATGTGTTTGTTATCTGTATAAAGGAATGCTATTGACTTTTGTGTGTTGATTTTATAACCTGCCATGTTACTGAATTAATTAATTCTAGTAGTTTGTTGGTAGAGTATTTGGGGTCTTCCAAATAAATTAGCATGTCATATGCAAATAGTGATAATTTAACTTCTTCTTTACCTGTTTTTATTCCTTTTATTTCTTTCTCTTGTCTGATGGATGTAGCTAATGATTCCAGAACTATATTGAATAGGAGTGGTGATAGAGCACATCTTTGTCTTCTACCAGATTTGAGAGTAAAAGGCTTCAGTTTTTCCCCATTTAAAATTACATTATCTGTTGAATTACTATAAATGGCTTTTATGATATTGAGGTAGAGGACCTCTATTCCAAGTTTCTGTAGGACTTTGAACATGAATGAGTGTTGGACTTTGTTAAAAGCCTTTTTTGCATCAATTGAGACAATCATGTGATTTTTGGCTTCGGCTCTATTAATATAGTGTATTCCATTTATAGATTTGCATGTATTGAAAAATCTTTGCATCCCTGGGATTAATCCTTCTTGATCATGTTGTACAATTTTAAATTCTGGAAAGGCTGCGGGGAAAAAGGACCTTTCTCTACTGCTGGTGGGAATGCAGACTGGTGCAACCATTATGGAAAGTAATGTGGAGGCTCCTCAAAACCAAACCTGGAAATCCCATTCCATCCAGCTATCCCCCTACTGGAAATTTTCCCAGAAGAACTGAAAACTTCATACCATTGTGATATCTGTGCTTCTATGTTTGTAGCAGGCCATTTAATAATAGCCAAATTTTGGAAACAACCAAAATGCCCAACATATGAAGAATGGTTGAAAAAGATGTGGTATTTTTATACAATGGACTATTACTCAGTTACAAAGAATGATAAATTAGAAGACTTCATATATAAATGGATGTATCTTGAACATATACCAATAAGTGAAATAAACCAGATCTACATGTGTAAATATCATATAGTCTTACTAGTGTAAGAACTCAAAAGAAGAAATAAAAATTAATAGGCATAACACAGCTGAATGGAAATCAAAGACTTAAGGGTTAAACAGCAAAGTGACTGAAAGCAGAAAAGAGAGGAAACAGCAGGAGCAAAACTACACACTTATAGGCATAGACTATGGTCCTGACAAACCTCAAAATGTTTTTGACACTGATAATAGCAATATGTAACACTAAAACTATGCTTGGAATGCCTGTCATTCTGGCCTTTTCGATGTGTGCTGCTTCCATTGTAAGTTCAGTTACTGTTATACTCTCTCTCAAGTAAATGATTGGTTTACAAGAAAACAAAAAATGGTATTAAATGAGGGTAAGAAAATAGGGAAAATGCCAAAGGATGAACAAGCTAAAATTTGGTACATGCTCATATTTCTAAATACTTGTGTACAAATGTGTAACTGCTTTTATCACATTGTATAGGGATTTACTAGAATATCAATGATTTTTGGAAAATACCAATTCCAAGTTAAGTCTAAGATGTTTGATACTCAAAAAGACAATGTTATTAAGCTCAAGCACCTATGTTTTAGAGTAGTAGTATCACTGAGCTTTTCTTCTGGAGGACTAAGAATGTAAGTTTATAGACCAAAAATTAGAGAATAAAAGGGCCACAAGGATTTCCAATATTTTGGCCCTAGCTCTTCAAAGTCATTGAGGACTCAGGACAGAACAGAATCTGTGCTATCACATCATATACTCAGTGGTTTCCTAAATTTTCTGTTCAAGGAGATTAAGGAACCACAGAGGAAAGGGATTGAAGGTATATAGTATACCTAAGGAGAGTCACCTAGAGAGAAACCATTCTCTCATGCTTTCACAGACAGCAAACTGGTCAAGCAATGGCCGTGACTCATCCAGATGGCTGACACCGACAACAGTTTTATAAAACACTATACATGGTTCCAAAGTAAATCCTGAGAAGATTTGACTGACCTTGGGAGATTAAAAAAAAAAAAACAAAAAACAAACAAAACAAAACAAAAAAAAACTATGTGTTTTGTTATACAGGTCTTGCTTTAACCTGCCCTTGACCACCCAGCAGAAAAATTTACACGACACATAAAACGTAAAGGTAATTTAGTATGCTGAGCTGTAAAAGGCTCTAATCAATAGCTTTCAACATTGCTGGTTTCACCAATAACCCACTGCAATTGTGGAACAGTTGACTATGTATACAACTACCTTCTCTCAGATCAAAGAGAAGAAATCTATTGTACTACTAACCATTAGAAAATGTATTATGTCTACACCCTGTGCTCTGTATAACTACAATGAGGACAACAATACACATTATATCAATTATTGGGAATGTAGTACTAATGTGTTTTGAAACTATCACATTGTAGTTTCTTGTTAAAATTAATAATAAAAAGATAAGATATTTAGCAGATAGATCACAAATTTAACCATTGCTGTCTTCTTCCTCAATAGCTAATTCTATACTGGAAATTGTATTTCAAAAAACTTAAAAAAAATTAGAGGGTCAGGGAGATAGCTCAGAGGAATAAGTGTTTGCCTGGCAAGTGCAAGGTCCTGAGTTTAATCCCTGGTACTGCAAAAAAAAAAAAAAAAAAAAAAAAAAAAAAAAAAAAAAAAAAAAAAAAAAAAAAAAAAAAAAAAAAAAAATCAGTCTGAGGAGGTAGCTCAGCATTTAAGCATCTGCTTGCCAAGGACCTGTGTTGAGTCCCTAACACATGCCTTACCAGCCTGCCCTTAGGCACACTGAGCTGGCCAGGGAGACTAGGCATGGTGGCCTATAATCCCAGCACTCAGGAGGGAGAGATAGGAGGATCACTTCGAGGCCAGACTGTGTAGTGAGACTGTATCAAATAAATAAAGCTTTTTAAAAAAAGAAATACTTTTTTAAAAAATCCAAAATGGCTTCCTATCTGAAATCATAGTAATTCTTCTAAATAAAAGATTTTAAAAATCAAGCCAGCAGGAAAAGAAAAAGCATTTTATGTATATATGCAGAATAGTTTGGATAACTAAACTGACAGTTTGTGCTGGTCTTTTTTTTTTTTTTTTTTTTTTTTTTGTGGCCAGCTTGGCCCACACTTGGGAGCAAGGCTGGCATGACAGGTGGTGCCAGGGGTCAAACCCTGGTCCCTTCACTTGCCTAAGCTTGACCAAGCAGGTGTTCTAGCCTGCTGAGCTAGCTTATCAGCCTTTAAAAAGCAATTTAAATAAAAGAGAAAGTAATGGATAATGACTCTTTTTCTTAAGGAATTATTTGTTGAGAAAATAAAATAAATTGTACTGTTTCTGAAAAGTACACTGTAGATGACATCACTATCAAGAGTAATTTATAAATATTTGCGACAATGCAATCTTGCTGATTCTCAGCTAGTTAAAATGATTATTGAAAACAAATAATTATAGCATATTATAGGAGGAAATGGATCATTCAAAAAACCAGTTAGGTGCTATGCTAATTACAAAAAGGGAAGCTGCAGTGGGCCCATGTGGCTTAAGAAAGCATGAATAAAGTTTTTGGTAGAACATATTTTTTCTTTTTTTTTATGATACCACTTGAGACCTTGTTCTTACCAGGCAAGTACTTAGGTGTATGAACTATCTCCCCAGTCCCCATAACCTAAATAATTTACAAGATCAAAAAAAAAAAAAAAAAGATTTACAAGTAAAAAGTTAACTAAGGAAGGATCATGATTCTACAAGGTGATCCACAGGCCACTGGTAGAAGGAATAGACAAGAAAAATTAGAAAATATATTGAATTTGTGGAGGAAGATTTAGGAATCCAGACTTCATTATTTATAAAACAAGACAATTTTTATTGAGTTGCAGGAAAAATCCTTAAGAATCCCATGATAGAGACATTGATTGTGCCTGCAGGTCTAAAGATATATTGATCAATTCTAACATTTTTACAACTTACTTTGTCTATGCAATGGAATTTCTCCCTTTTCAAAATACAATATTCACTAAGCATGATGGTTAATGACAAGCTACTATTAAATAAGTAAACATGCTTTCCCAACAATCTAGTATTTTCAGAGGAGCCTGAGATGCAGCTACCTTGAAGCTGGTCATAGTGCCTTTTATGGTTGACACAGTGCTGTGACAGAGTTCTTGACAACTGCTGCTGCAAATGAAAGAAAAGAAACTAAGACCTTCCATTGCTTAAGAAACTGTTAAAACAGTACCAATGAACATGCAGAATTAATCCACACTAGTCTATCTTTATCTACAATGCTTATTACATGATAGTTTTATATAAAAAGTCATAGTCCATCATGATGAATTAAAATAAAATTATACATACTCATAGAGATATAAAGGAGGCAAATGGGTCTTGATTAATGTTTATGTTTTTCATTTTCTGTTGTACCATTTATTGAATTACAACATATAAGCTAAATATGTAGGATATAATATGCATGAATACTCGTGCATTTCCTTTTTCATTTTGAAGAGAAAAAATAAAATAATAGTAAAACAGAGTTGGGACCAGGAATATAGCTCAGCACCACAAGTGACTACCTGGAAAGCATAAGGTGCTGAGTTTGATTCCTGCTACCAAAACAGAAAACAAAAAAACAAAGCACCCTTATAAAACAGAGTTTGAAAATAGGTTAGTAGGAGAGTTATATTACTAATACATTGTATATTGTGGTCTTCATATTAATTATTCAGAGTGCAAGATATAGGTATAATATCTTTGCAAACTATTAGCACAAATCATTCCTTTTAATGAGCTAAGAGAAATCAGCAATGCAACTATCTCAACTGTTCTGTATAAAATTATATTCATATTTTTCCCTTTCTTCATTTCCAATTTTGCTCATCACAGTTTGTCACTTTACTAAAGTAAAAATGGAATACAGATCTAAATATTAAAACAAAAACTAAATTTATTGGAAGAGGAAATAGGTAGAAATCTCAAAGATACAAGTGTAGTCAGAGGTTTCAAGAACAAATCCTTCAGAGGTTATTTCTGATCTAATTTCTTTTATACTTTTCTGCATTTTTTCAGACACTATTCATTCATACATTTCTTTTTTTACTTCAGCTGTTATTTCTGGTCTGATTTCCTCTATATGTGTCTGCATTTGTTTCTTTACTTCATATGCTATTAATTTTGAGGTTTCAGCTGTGTGATTCCCAGTTTCTTCTATGTTAGCGTCACCTGCATTTATTCTGGGTGGGCTTGGGGCCTGAGATTGCATCTTGCTCCTTCTCTTTGTCATTTTGTATATCTTTTGCCTTTGGTGAAGAGTTCTGGCGCAGTTATGCAGTTAGCACTTACTGAAATTCAGGTCCAGATCAACCAGGTTGGAACTTGTCCTGGTGTACTGGCTGGATGTGGCTGCTGTGCTCTGCTTCTTCCTGCTGCTGCTCATGGAAGCGAACCTGCTATGCTCTTCTAGCAAGATGTTCAGCTCCTGGATTAATAGGGAATTTTTCAGTAGAGATCCACAGGAGATTCTGGGTCTTGGATTGCAAAAGTACCTATGCACGTGCATTGAGGCAGCTGGGTTCTGGGTGGGCAGGCAGGTGGGGTATCTGGTGGGTACAGGCAGGCAGAGAGATCCCTACCTATATGCATGGGCTGAGATGGCTGGGTTCAGAGTGGGTGGGTGGAGTTTCTGGACCAAAAATCCTATATAAAGGACATATTGAAAAAAAAAGAAAAAAAAAAAAAACAGTAAAGACACCCCATAGAGTGGGAAAAAACATAGGCAATGGTACTTCTAAAAAAGGATATATCTAGAACATATAAAGTACTAAAAAACTTAAGACTCCTCAATATTTAAAGACCTAGTTCAAAATTGGGCATCTAAGATGAATACACAGTTCTCAGATGAAAAAGTGCAAATGACAAATAAAATCATGAAAAAATGTTCAACATCAACTGGTCGTTGAGGAGATGCAAATTAGGCCAACACTGAAATTCTATCACACCCCACAAAGAATGGCTATCATAAGAAATCAACCATACCAAATACTGGCCATGAAGCAGGGAAAAAGGAGCCCATCCCTGTGGTTGATGGGAGGATAGACTGGTACAACCATTGTGGAAATTCCAGTAAAAACTAGGATAAAGGTCCCATTCACGTAACTATTCCACTTCTGAGTTTCTTTCCCCAAAAATTAAAGAGGGCCAGTCAGATAGCTCAGTGGATTAAAGTACCTGCTTAGGCAGACACAGTGGCCAAGCTTTGATTGCTGGAGTTCTGTGCAGGCCCTGCCCCATGGGATGTGCTCCCATTGAGACAGGGCATGGTGGTGTGTACCTATAATCCCACGACTTGGGAGGCTTAAAACAAAGGAATCACTACAAGTCGGATCTACACAGTAAGACCCTATAGACTCTGTACCAAATACATAAAGAAAAAAAAGTAGTTAAAGACCACAGCAACATATATGCATCGGTGTAAATAGCAGCACAATTTATACTTACTAAAGTCTTGGAAGCAATCCAAATGCCTATCAACTGAGGAATGGATTAAAAACGGTATTTTCCTATAGTGGAGTACTACTCAGTCATAAGAAAGGATAAATTTGAGAGTTTTATAAAGAGGTGCAACTTGAGACCATATCCATAAGTAAAATAAAGCAAGCCCATATGTATGAACGTATTATTGTTTCACTACTCTGAGAACCTTGAAAATGTATAATAAATATTGTGAATTGATTAAAAACTGTTAGTATTCATTCTTCATGAGGCCGAGACGAAACAGCAAAACTATAAAATGTTCTTTCTGTATCATTTCCAGACCTATGTTTTAGATGTTAATAGAAATATTTTATATCTGTGTTGTCCATCAGTCTCCATGAATCACATGGATTACTAAGGATTAAAAATGGGATCGCTAGCCGGGCGTGGTGGCGCATGCCTGTAATCCCAGCAATTGGGAGGCTGAGGCAGGAGGATTGGTGCGAGTTCAAGACCAGCCTGGGCTACAAAAGTGA
>PVJA010041633.1:0-17755 GCA_004027025.1 Myocastor coypus
TATTAGAGAGAGAGAGGATAACCATAATGACAGACTTCAATACTATTAAAGAAGACATCGATAAAAAATTAGAGGAGAATAGAAAAATGATGGACTCCCTGACGGAGCAATATAGGAAAGACATAGATCGCATGAAACAGTTTCAAAGAGATATACAAGAAAATAAAACCTCGATCACAAGTTGGCAGAGCCGAATGAAGGAAAGCTTAGGCGGCTGCAGGGACCGTGGTTCGACCCCCGGCACCACATGCTGCGCCAGCCCTGCCCTCAGGGCAGAGTGAGCTGGCCATAAAAATAAATAAATAAACAAAAGTTCTGAAACAAGAAAAAAATAAAAATAAAAAATTCTTAAAAGAAAAAAGAATGTGATTAGAGAAATCTGAGTCAGCAATCTATTATCAAACTCATTAATATTCTACAGCAAGTCATATAGTCTTGTCTTATGAAATGGTTTAAATAGAACGTACCAATAAACTCCCATTAAGTTTTTGATTTTGTTGTCTTTTGAGACAGTCTTGCTATGTAGCTCAAGCTGGCCTTGAACTCATGGTGTATTGCAGACTGGCAGTGAACTTGTGCAACCCTTCTGCTTCAGCCTCCTAAATGCTGGAATTATAGACAAGCCCCACCAAGCTTGGCCACATATTGATTTATATAGTTTTGCCATTAAATAATTTTGTTACAAATTTATGAAGGAATAAAAACCTTTTGTTGGGTTGGGGAGATAGCTCAGTGGTCTAAATACCTATCTGGCAAGCTCAAGGACCCAGGTTCAATCCCCAGTACTGCATGCTGTGCCAGCCCCAGAACCCTGAGCTGCACAGGGAAAGCCTGTACCAAATAAATATTGTTTTAAAAAATAATAATAATAAATAACTTTTTGGTGGTTTGACTTTTCTAAGTTTCAGAACTGGAGATAAGGAATTATAGAGCTACAATATTAACAGATTAAGGGTTTGAAGGGATGATTAGACTGACATCTGAAAAGAGAAGCTGACCTAGAAGGTGAGAATCCCTATGGAATTGTTTGAAGAGCTAAAGAATGACAAAACAAGAACCAGATGAGGAAGAAAGGCAAGGCACTCTAGTAACAGTACAAAGGCCATGAAAGGGACATTAGCATATTTAACCAAGATAGCCAGAGCCTGCAGACAAAGTCAAAGAATGACTCAAGAGGAGAAATTAAATACTGCAAGGTGAAATAAGTATAAGGGCTTGTTTATGTGAATGGCAAGGGCCATGCATTTCTTTCTCCTCCAGGGCCTCAGCCACATTTCCTAGCCCCTCATAGACATGGCCACTGAGGGGTCTGAACTACAGAATGCAATGATGTCACTTCAGGTCTGGCCTATAAAATCCCCCATACCATGATTTGATACCATCTGGCAGATCTAGGGCACCCCCACAGAAGATTCTGAAGCTCAGGAGGATGAACTCAAAGTGCAAGAAGCCATAAGGAAGGCTGTCCACTGAATGCCACAGTGCCTGGATCCATGATTGACAGCTGCTGTGCAAGAACTCACATGCGCTTTTGTGTTGCAAAACTTTGCCTACCCTCACTAATCACTTCAAAGCTTTCAGTAATTTTCCTAAGACCACCAGGAAGGCATTAGAGATGTCATTTTTTTTTTTAATCTTTTAGCCATGGAAAATTTCAAAGAAACGTAGAAGCTGGAGCCAGGAGTGGTGGTACACACTTGTAATCACAGCATGGTGGAAACCATGGGAGGAAGATCCAAGTTCAAACTCACCCTGGGCTACTAGATGACTCAGCAAGATCCTACCTGAAAATTTTAAATTTTAAAAGAATAGATATACCTCACTGTGAAGGCCTCAGGTTCGATCTCCAGTACCACAAAGCAAAAAAAAAGTTGAAAGATAAAAACAAAGAACCAGCCTAGGGAGATAGCTCAGAGGTATAAGCACCCGCCTGGCAAGGGCAAAGACTCAAGTTCAGTCCCCAGAATCCCAAGTGCACTGAGCCAGCCATACTGGTGTGTGGCACGTGCCTGTAATCCCAGTGCTGGGAGGCTGAGACAGGAGGATCACTGTGAGTCTGAGCTGCGTAGCAGAGACCCTGTATCAAACAAACAAATAAACAAATACATAAATAAATAGTTTTTTAATTAAAAAAAGAACCAATATATAATTCTTTTAGTAACCAACAATCAATGGCCACTTTTATTCAGACTCTCTTATTTTCTCTAATTCCTTATTTGAAATAGATACATATATCAGTATATCTATACTTTACTCTGCACTTCTAAAAGATAGACTTCTTTTAATTTTATCACAAAAAATTTCATTGACTCCTTAATAACAAAATATTGTCAATGTTCAAAAATCACAGACAGTTTAAGAGATCATAAGCTTACTTTAAGAATCTAGAAAAAATAGAATATTATCTTCAAAGCACTAATCAGAAAACAATCTTATCAGCACAGGCAGTATTTGACAGAAAAATACACATGGAAAATCAAAGATTGAGTATTAGCCACACTTCAGCCCTGGGAATGGGGGGTTGGAGAGGACACATGAAAAGACAGTAGAAATGAATCAAAAGTATCAATAATTATAATAAATGTAAACAAACTAAATGTTCTGTTAAAAGAGAATGACACATTAGAAAAAAGAAAAGCTATAAGAAAGCTATATAACTCCTAATCTAAGACAAAATGAAAGCAAATGGCCTCAGGGATAAAACAACCACTGGATAATAACAAAATAAGTAATAATCTGAAAACATGTCAGGAGATACAAATACATAAAAGAAAGTTTCACAGAATAAGAAATTTTCATTAATCCACTGTCATATAGTACTGTGAGAATTAAGCAACTTTCAATAACAGATATATCCAAAAAAGTTATTAACTTTAAAATGGGAGAACAATATAAACAGATGAGAATATGACCTATGCTCAACTTCATGCTTAAGAGAAAAGTAAATCAAAGTTGTACTGATATACTACTTTCTTACTATATAAGATTAGCAAAAATCCAATCTGGATAATTTACTAAGCTGGCATGGCTTGAGGGTTAAAAATATCTTAGTATATTCACAGAAGATATAAACTTCTAATGAAGAGCATTTTGGTAATATCTGTCAAAATTCAAATGCATGTTTTTATGACACACTAGCATTAATAATTTAACTTTTAGACATACTGAACATATGGTAAAAGAGGTAGGAACAACACTATACTATGAATAAAAAGCTAGCCATACATCTGTGGAGGACAGAGAAATTATAATGTAACCATACAACAGAGGACTACAGAGAGCTGGGGGGGAGGAAACACTATACTAATATGGAAAGATCTCAAGATGTACTATTTAGTGAAAAAGGTACAAAACCATACGAATACTAATCTCCATTAGGAAACACTAGCAAAAATTTAGATATAGAGTTGCTTTATATATACATATATTTTTATCTTAGAAGATATACAAAAAATTAAGAATGGAGTTTTCAGTTTAAAAAAAAGCTAAGAATGGTGGTCTTTCTTTCTTTCTTTCTTTCTTTCTTTCTTTCTTTCTTTCTTTCTTTCTTTCTTTCTTTCTTTCTTTCTTTCTTTCTTTCTTTCTTTCTTTCTTTTTGAGACAACATCTCCCTGTGATGCAGTTCAGATGGCGCTTAAGCTCACACTGTAGCTCAGGTTAATCTCAAACTCACAACGAGCTTCCTGCCTCAGCCTCCTAAGTGCTGGGATAATAGACCTATACCACTACACCTGACTCAAGAATGGTGGTTTCTTAAGAGGTAAAAGGTTAGAATTTTGGCAGATTGTATGAATGGGAGGACCATGAACTGTCCTCCCTGGGGACCATGAACTGTAAATTGACATGGAATTTGTTCAAGGGTCTCCTTGCCCTGCCTGCTCCATGGGCTGGTTTTGAAAGAGGAAATCACCTTGACTAGGTCAATGAGATTAGCACCCAGGTGCGGGGATGGACTTGGCTTGTTTCCTTGGAGATGTTAAAACTTTCCCATTCTACCACAGCCTACTCCCTGGTAGGAAAAGCATCCTACTCCCTCCCTTGCACTGGCTAATAAATAGTGGCTAGCTTGGAGTATCTCTGTTTTTGCCCATGCTGAGATACTGACCTCCCAGGCCCCCATTATATATTACTAAATTTTTGTTTTTTTATTTCATCCCTTTACCATAGCCCTTCTACAGCAGTTGGGGATCTGGTCCAGGTTCCCAATAATACATTTTTTTTTTTTAGCAGGACTGGGATTTGAACTCATGACCTTGCACTTGCCAGGCAGGCACTTGTCATGTAAATATACTACCCATTCAGAATTAAATTAGTAAAATTTTAAATAGGTAAAAGAGAACTGACAACAAAATGCTTAGCTGACAGACTTTGAACAATTAAAAAACTACAGATAATTTTTATGCACAAAAGTAACCAAGAAAAAGCTCACTTCCCAGATGACACAGCAAATTTCCATAGTTACCAAAGAACCTATCATATATAGATCATCTTTTCTGACTACAGTACTGTAGCCACAATTAAACAACAAAAACTGAACTACATTTTAAAACATGCTTTTAAATAGTTCACTAGTCAAAGAAGAAATTATTATGGAAAATACAAAAAAAATTTTTGGCTGGCTCAGCCTACCCTGAGGGTGGGGGCTGGCATAGCATGTGGTGCTGGGGATTGAACCAAGGTCCCCTGTGCCTGCGTAAGCTTGCCTAAGCAGGATGTTTAGACTGCTGAGCTATCACATCAGCCTCCCAAAATACAAAATATGTAGTACTGAAGAATGTAAAGACTATATCAAAATTATGAGATTCAGCTTGAGAAAAATGTTCATTTTGAAAAGAAGACTGAAAACTATTAAGCCAAGTATCCAACTCAAAAATCAAGAAAGAAAAGCTGGAGATATAGCTCGGTGGCACAGCTCCTGCCAGAAAAGCACAAGGCTACAAGTTTGATCGCCAGTACCCAAAACAAACAAACAAAATGATCAGAAAAAAGTTAACATATGTACAAGGAAAAATGAAAACATAAGAGAAACATTACTTAAACAGAAAAATATGAGAGCAGTATCAATTAATTCTTTGTTAGCAAAGTATCCCTAAAAAGAAAACCTGAAAACATATATCTGAAGTCTAAAAATAAAATATAAAAATATCTGCGTATTGTAACCTAAAATGTAGTATGTGATTATATGTAACTATAATTAATATGTAATTATATCACTTAATATGTGATTATATGTAATATGTATGTATTAGTTCTAGTACATTTAGTATAAATTGTAGAATATACAAAAATTACATTAAATGTATTTTATAAACTAGTAAGCAGAGGCACATGCCCCTAATCCCAGCTGCGAAAGAGCCTGAGGCAGAAGGACCACAAGCTCTTGTTAATTTAGCAAGATCCTGTATCAAAATAAATATTAAAAAGGCCTGAGGATTTAAGTTAATATTATAGTGCTTACCTAGCAGGCCCAAAATCCTGGCTTTGACCCTCAGCACCACAAAACAAAAACAAAAGTTTTTAATTGTGAGGCCATTATACTACAGGCTTCAAAAAAAAATTTAAGTTAATTTTTCACACAAGATTCAGAAATAAGCTAACCTAAAGTATGTTTTTATTAAATATATTCTTAAATATCTATGTGGTAGTTGTCCTATGAACTAAGAAAAAATGAAAACCAAAATCTACAAATGGTAAATATTTTGAAGTTGTTCTTTAAATAGTTGCAACTGCTAAAGAGAGACAAACTGACTTTATAGTAATAGAATTAAAACACAACTAACCTGTGTGACCTTCTCCAGCACACTCACAGTCAAGGAGGTCATGAGTAACACAATGTGAATTTTCATGCAACGTGAACAAATTTTTAAGTTCCTCTACTGAAAACTGAGTATGTTCAGACGTCTTGGTTAGATCTACAACTGCTCCAGAAAGGGCCTGCTTACTGATCTGTCTTTGATAGATCTTTTCTTCTATTGTACCTGTAGAGAAAACAATCATGAGATTTCTTTCAAAACATTTATGTCAGGGTTAGAGAGGCAGCTCAGTAAACCAAGCACCTGCTTAGACAAGCACAGAGACCTGAGTTCAATACCCAGTGCCACAGCTACTGAGACCAGGCATGGTAGCACATGCCTACAATCCCAGTACTAGGGAGTCTGAAAACAGGAGCATCATTATGAGTTCGAGCTGCAGTAGTGATGACCCTGTACCAAATACATAATAAATAGATAAATAAAATAAAAAGATATTAGTGTCTATTATTTTTATAGACTAAAACATATTCATTAATATGCTAATTAATAAAATATTTCTGACAGGGAAGCATTGGCTAAAAAATGTTTTAATTCCTCAAAGGGTAGACTTGTTTATTACACTAAGAAGTTATTACCTGTGGTTAGGAGTCTGTAAATATGTACAGCGTGTTTCTGACCATCTCTCCATACTCTAGACATAGCCTGTAGAAAATAAGTGAAAATTCTGAGTAAAGTAAAAACTAACAGCCCTTGCCACACAAGCAATTTTCAGGAATATATTTTTGGTTAGAAATTCTGGGTTTTATTTTTAGATTCAAAAACAAAGCCCAAGCATGCCTGCTTCATTTCTTTTCCCAGGGATACAGAAAGGAATGTTTGAGCACTCACACACATTACTGTAACGTTAACTGCCAGGAGACCAGGCAATAGTGAGTGGTGCAGCACAGTGTGGTGCAGTGCAGTTTCTTACAGTGTGGTTTGCCTTGTGGCAGTGGGGATTAAATCCAGGGCCTTGTACATGCCAGGTGAATGCTCTAAGACTGAATGTTATACCTTGATTTAAAAAAAATTTAGGGGCCGGCGGGGTGGCTCAGTGGTCTAAAGTGCCTGCTTGGGAAAGCTTGGGCGGCTTCAGGGACCCCGGGTCGATCCCCGGCACCACATGCTGCACCAGCCCTGACCTTTGGGGCGGGCTGAGCCAGCCATAAAAATGAGTGACTAAACAAATAAAGGTTCTGAAACAAGAAAAAAAAAAATAAATAAAATAAAATAATTTTAAAAAATAAATCTAAAAAAAAATTTAAAAATGGAACTGTGAATTTGGTCAGCAAGAGTGCAAGAACCAAATGCTGCATGAGCATGGAAAGCTCCTTCCTAGATCCAAGTAGCTAATGATTCAACTCTAAAAAGTCACTAGGATATCTGCAGTCAGCTCAGCCTCTAGGTACAGACAAGTGATTTAGGGAATAACAGTGATACTGTGTAGTAAAAAGTTGTTCGAACCCTCAACATTCCAAAGCAAGTTGGGCTTCCAATCAGTTCTCTAAACTCTTAGTGCATCCTGCATGATATCAGTGTCTTTGCTTATCTGAAGCTTTTGATCATACGAGAGACAGTTCACACTAATATCTAATAGAGGATTTCTACAGGGGCTGGAGACGGGTAACTGAGTTTAGTCGTGCAAGTCCTCCATGAGTACAGGACCCCAACAAAAACTGGTCAAGCTCTGTTGACAATACTCCACGTGTATCATCACTCATCAGTGCTAGCATTAAATGTCCTACAATTCTGCAGGGAGGGACAACTGAAAACTTGTGCCTGGTTCATCCTGCATTCTACTGTATGCACCTTATTCCTCTGTTAATTTAGTATCTTTATAGTAAAACAGGCATGCCTTGTTTAGCAACCAAACCACTGACTTGAGACTAGGCTGTTAACTGAACTGGTCAAAAAATGAAGAATTGTATATAGCATGTATGTTACAATATTCGATATTTGCAATCTAGAAATGGTCAAAGGAAACTCCAATTTGATGACTTTCCTTTAATTTGCATAACAGTGCTTACATGCAGTGCTGTAACACATAACAGGACATAAAACTATAGTACTATAGAGTACAATCAGAAAAATTCATAGTATCATATAAACAAGGTATACTGTACCCAAAAAAAGGCATTAAGGTTCTATAAACAAGATATGCAAAGCTGTACAAAAAGAAAAGGATGGTGAGAAGTCCAAACAATTGTTAACAGGTAGGTTGCTAAATGAGGACTGGCTGTAGGACCCGTGAACAGAGATGCTTTTCTCAGTTCTGTGTATCCCATTAGCAAATTAGCAAACCTGAGGGTTGTCTTGGATCACATAACACAAAAAGTGAGGTACAAATCTATAAGGTAGAAATCTCAAAATACATAAAAATAAACTATAATCAGAAGAAAACAAAAAGCCCTTTCTTCAATAGCGTCTAATTAAGATAATTTTATACTCTTACACTGCAACTTACACCAATTGATCCGTAACCCTCTAATGCAGTGGTTCTCAACTTTTCTAATGCCATGACCCCACAATACAGTTCCTCATGTTGCGGTGACCCCAAACCAAAAAATAATTTTGGTGGCTACTTCAAAACTGTAATTTTGCTACAGTTATGACTTGGAATGTAAATACCTGATATGCATTATGTATTCTCATTGCTACAAATCAAACATAATTTAAACATAGTGAAATTCCAGAAGACATACTATCATACTTTGAGAAACACTAATAGGTAAGCATGTGTTGAAAGCAGTTTTTGGGCCCGGCGGGATGGCTCAGTGACCTAAAGCGCCTGTTTGGGAAGGCTTGGGCGGCTTCAGGGACCGCGGTTCAATCCCCGGCACCACAGGCTGCGCCAGCCCTGCCCTCGGGGCAGGCTGAGCCGGCCATAAAAATGAGTGAATAAACAACAAAAAAAAAAGTATTATGAAAGCAGTTTTTAAATGAAACATTACAACTTGTTTATGCATACAACTTATAAAATGAAAAAAAGTTGCTATTTTTTTCAATATAGCATCACAGTAACACTATATATTAAAAGACTGAAAGCTTCTATACAATACATCCACTCTACCTCCAAAGTAGTATATTCCTCTTAGATATTTCCATTTGTTATCATGGTTTCAGGGATTTGTACCAGTTTAAGCAGGCTAAAACAATCACTGTCTTACTTATGAGACAAAAATTAACCAGTTTCATGTTGCCTAAAAGAATTTGTATGTAAATGTTAATAGAAACACATAAGCAGTTACATTTAAGGTAGCCCAAAACAAAAGCTGCAATTTATCATTGAATGCTTAATCTTTGTAAGAGTTCTTTATGTTTGACTCATTCCAACTGACATTAAGACATCACATTATTCATTTCTTTTCCTGGAAATTAGTTTTATAATTTTATTGAAAATCTTTGCCTAAACTAATGGCTTTAGCTTCTGGTCAGCACTGATTAAAATGTGAATAGTGACGTGTCTATCATAAATCTTGGTTTATCTTCCTCTACAGGATCATACATTTCTGAGGTAAATACAGTTACCTAGTTGTATTCTACTTGTATCCACAATACTGTATTAATTAAAGATTTACTCTGTTAAAAAAAATTTAAACATAGTGATTAATCACAAAAATAATATTTAATTATATGTTGAGAAATATTTATTACTAATTCCAATAAATACCATTTCACGATGGTATAGCATGGGTTTAAATATGTATTTTCCAATGGCTTTAGGCAACCCCTGTGTTTTGGTCATTCGACCCCCACCAGGGTCACAACCCACAGGTTGAGAACCGCCGCTCCAATGTCTTCCCCTAATGGTCAAGAGTAGCCTGAAGCCCCATCTCTGAAGTGCAGTAAATTAAGGTTTGGAGACATAAAATTTGGGTTTGAATCCTGATTCTGTGATCTATAAACTGTGGGATCTACAAGTTTTCATTTCTTAACTCATAAAAATTGCAGCAACTAATATTCATACTCATAGGGAAGTTGTGAAGAGTAAACAGACGGCAAATAAGAAACACTTTATCAGAGTGCTTGTTGTAAAATAATGGGTCAATATACAGGAGTTAGTTACACATCACCATCATCTTTGCACTCCCAGCAGGCATTGTTCCTACAGGCACTCAGCAATGTCTAAAACATAAATTTTCCTACCTGGATATCAGTGGCTGGATTCCAATCAATGTCATACAGAATTAAGTGAGATCCTCCAATAAGGTTAAGTCCTACACCACCAGCTTTTGAACTTAACAAAAAAATAAAGTCAGAAGAGTATTTACTATTGAAACCATCAACAATGTTCTGCCTTTGAGAGATTGGTGTTTGTCCATCAAGTCTTGCATAAGCATATCCATAATACTTGCAGACATCTTGCAAAATATTCAAGGTCTGTGTATAGTTGGACACCAATACCACCCTGTAATCAAAACAAAAAATTCTTTACAGATATGTTAAAGGTAAAAAATCAACATTTTGCTACATTTTTTTTTAAACAGGGTCTCAAAATGTAGTTTAGAAGGCCAACCAGATAGCTCAGCAGAATAAGTGCCTGCTTAGGCAAGTACAGGGACCAGGGTTTGATCCCCAGTGCCACATGCCACACAGCGCCCCCACATCAGGCACACTGAGCCAGCCAATGAGACTGGGTATGGTGGTGCACACCTATAATCCCAGTGCCAGGGAGGCTGAAAACAGGAGGATCACTATGAGTCTAAGCTGCATAGTGAGACCCTATCCCAAATACATAAAAGTAAAAAAATAAAAATATAGTTCAGGCTGGACTTGAACTTACTATGTAGCCTAAGCTGGCAGGTCCTCTTGCTTCAGTCTCCCAAGTACTGGGACTACAGGTGTGTGCCACCATGTCTGGCAAAAATTCAATTTTTTACATGAAGGAATATATCACAATAATATTTTCACTGATATTTACAAACATACAATAATGACCTGATATAATTAAAATCATGTACTCCACATTCAATTTTAAAGTTATAGTCTTAAAAAAACACACACAGAACAAAGCCCTTTCTGTCTTCTTCATCTCTCTGAAGTCACCTTTAAAAAGAGCAGGAGAGCCAAGCATGATGGCACATGCCTGAAATCCCAGCATGTGGGAGGATAAGGCAAGAGGATCACAGCAAGTTCAAGGCCAGCTTGAGCTACAAAGTGAGCCCAAGGCCAGGCTGACCCTGCATAGCAAAACCTTGTCTCAAAAAGACAGGGCTGGGGAGATAGCTCAGTAGAACAAGCACTTGCCTGGCAAGCGCAAGAGCCCGAGTTGAATCCCCAGTTCTGAAAAAGACAGCAGACAGAGTTAACAGAAAACTGAACAAGAGGATAAACTGTGATACCTCATCTCTTCCCACTGCCTCTAAAACTCTGTTCACTAGGCTGGGGTATATCTCAGTCACATACTCAGCATGTACAAGTCCCTAGGTGGAATCCCTAGCACTGCAAAAAACAGATGAACAAAAAAAAATCTCTGTTCTCCCATCCCTTGTCCAACACTATCATTTCTGCCCTCAGAAAGAGGGGGAAACCAGGGATTTTTTTTTAATACAAAAAAAAATTTTAGTTAAATAACTATACTCTTAAAAGCCAAAATGAGGTTATAATGTACGTAAGAGCCCTCCAGAACGTGTAATAATCAAAACAAAATGGTGCTAAAGAAAAGGGGAGTAGATTTCCTGAATTAGGAAATAAGACCAACAGGGTTGGAGCTAGGGAGATAGCTCAATAGAATAAGCACTTGCTTGGCAAGTGCAAGGTCGTGACTTCAATTCCCAGTACAAACAAAAAAAAAAAAAAAAGAAGAAGACCAACAAAATTAACAACTGGATAAGTGGTGATAAAGAAAGGCTAAAAAAAAAAAAAAGAAAGAAAGAAAAACCTGCATGTCTATCAGGAAATAGAAACAGACTCAGACACAAGTTCAGTGCTCTAAAAGACATCACTAGTGCTTTTTATTTTTATTTCTTTTTTGTATTTTTAGGGTGTTCAGGGTCTCACTACTAGATGCAATTCGTAGTGATTCTTCTGTTTACAGGCTCCCAAGTGCTGGGATTACAGGAGTGTGCCAGCACACCCAGCCCAGTCTCAATGGCCAGCTAGCTCAGCGTGCCCAGGGGATGAGGCCAGCATGGCAGGCCCGGGGATCCCCACCCCCAACCCCAAACCCCACTTGCTTGTAGGTACTTTAATTCCCTAAGCTATTTGGCCAGCCCTGTGTCTTTTAAATATACATATATTACATTTAGTTTTTCTTAAATGAAAGCTTATTGTTCAAAATTTACAAAATACTGAAAGGTTACCATGACTCCAAAGAAAAACATCTTTTTGTTAATGTTTTCTTACTCAAAGGATAGAAGGGAGTAAATCATGGAGAAGGCCTAAAGCCTATCAGCACATATAGGTAGTGCGTTAAATTGATCTCTTACTTTTCAGTGGGACGAAGTTCACGGATAACAGCGAGGAGTTTCGACAGCACCTGTAGCTTTCCTGAGTCCTTCTCAGCACACTCCAGAGGGTTGTAACCAGCAGGAAACACACTTAGTAAGCCTTCAAACAGACTCTTTTCTTCACTTCCATTACTAGCTGAACTACTTTCTTTTCCCTATTTAAAAAGTAATTGTTAATACTCATTCATATTGATTTTTTAAGGACAAAAAATGCTAAAATTATGGGGAAGGGAAAGATTAATAACTACCTGAAAGGTGCTAGCTATTATGAAAACCTTTATAAGTCATGATATGACCATTTTTTAAAAAGTAACCTGCATCCCACTGAGCTAAGAATCTACACTGCTGTCTCAGGGCTGCTCCCTTCAACTTACAAGTGCTGGGTCAGCTTCCTCACAGAAACTTGGTGGTGGGGGCCAGAAGAAACAAGGGAAGAAAATAAAAGGAAGACAGACATGCAAAGCCTGTCCTCCCCAGAGCCCTGACATCTCCATTATCAGCCTGCCTTTTTCTCTCTCCTTCCTCAGTACTACTTTCTCCTCATGTGTGGGCTGCACACAACATCTCCCACGTGTTCACCATCAAGCACAAGTTCACTTAATTTACTTCAGGTTCTTCTGTAAGAAGTACCCATCTCTCTGATAAACTAACAGAGAAGTTTACTCTTCCAACACCTTTTATTTTACTAATAAACTGCTTGACAGAGAGCGGGTTACTGAGGACTGAAGGGTGCTTCACATGTGCCAAGCAAGTGCCCTTCCACAATCTCCAGTCCCAGTTTTACTAATACTGAAGTCTTGAGAACAATATTTTAAAGCAGTTAGTATCTCTGAAGTTTTTCCTCCAAAACTGCCTAGTTAAAATTAAATTACAAGTAGAGATGAGGGTTATTAATGACTAATCAGTTTTTTGTTGTTGTTGGTGGTGGTTTTTTTGTTTGTTTGTTTTGTTTTTTTGTCTTTTTGAGACAAGGTTTCGCTATGCAGTTGAGGCTGGCCTTGAGCTCACTTTTGTAGCCCAGGCTGGTCTCGCTCGAACTCGCACCAATCCTCCTGCCTCAGCCTCCCAAGTGTTGGGATTACAGGCGTGAGCCACCACGTCCAGCTGACTAATCAGGTTTTGGGGTTTGTTTGTTTGTTTTTTTTTTTTTGAACTTTTGTTTGTTTATTTATTTAGTTTTATGGTTGGCTCAGCCTGCCCTGAGGGCAGGGCTGGTGCAGCATGTGGTGCCAGGGATCAAACTGCGGTCCCTGCAGCCGTCCAAGCTTTCCCAAGCAGGCACTTTAGACCACTGAGCCATCCTGCCGGGCCCCTGACTAATCAGTTTTTAAGTTAACTTCCCATGATTGGCATATATCTTCATTCTCTGATATTTACTAGAATTATCATAATATTGAAATTCTACTCAATCTATACCACTTCTAAGAATGTTTTCTCCATTTTATAGTCAAATACCTCAATCCTATAAAGATCTGATCCCAGTGCAAATCCTACCTGATCATTCATGGCTCTGTTTCTCTCTCTCTCTCTCTCTCTCTCTCTCTCTCTAGCACATTTTCACAGTGAGACAGTTTCAAAACAGATTAGTAGAACAGCCACAATAATTAATACAATGCATTTTGCTGTCTTCATAGTAGTTGCTGAGTACAAGATGCAGACATGATAACTTTTCTGAAGAGACTGAATAAGCCAATTCAATGAATTTTAAAGTTTACTGAAACACAAGGGAGATACACCTATTTATTTTTTTAAGTAATCTTTGTTTTATTTATTATTTTTATTCTTGTTTCAGAACCTTTGTTTATTCACTCATCTTTATGGCGGGCTCAGCCCACCCTGAGGGCAGGGCTGGTGCAGCATGTGGTGCCGGGGATCGAACCGCGGTCCCTGAAGCCACCCAAGCTTCCCCAAGCAGGCGCTTTAGACCACTGAGCCATCCCGCAGGGCCCCAGATACACCTATTTAAATGAATGGTTCACACACTGTCCTTTGAAAGAAGATTTAGAAA
The DNA here is from genome assembly GCA_004027025.1 of Myocastor coypus. Lineage (NCBI taxonomy): Eukaryota > Metazoa > Chordata > Mammalia > Rodentia > Myocastoridae > Myocastor > Myocastor coypus. The sequence continues at coordinate 14,250 of PVJA010041633.1, forward strand.
GGAAGCCAAATCACTAGCAGAAGATTGGGGAATATTAAATCAGAACACAAAAAGCTGGTGAGATAGCTCAGTGGACTAACTACCTGCTTAGGCAAGTTCAGGGACAGGGGTTTCAACCCTTGCAACCACATGCCACACCAGCCCTGCCTCTAGGCGCACTGAGGCAGCCATGGAAACCAGGCCGCACACCTGCAATCCCAGTGCTGGGAGGCTGAAAACAGGAGGATCACTATGAGTATGAGCTATGTAGTGAGACCCTGAACCAAATACATTTTTTAAAAAAATTTTAATTAAATTAAAAAATAAAAAGGTAGGGACACTGGGGAGATAGCTTCATGGCATGAGTGCCTGCCTGACCAGTAACCCCAGTCCCACAAAAAAAAAAAAAAAAAAAAAAAAAAAAAAAAAAAAAAAAAAAAAAAAAAAAAAAAAAAAAAAAAAAAAAAAAAAAAAAAAAAAAAAAAAAAAAAGGAAAGGAAAAAAATTGAAAAAGTAAATAAATAAACAAAATTTAAAAATAAAAATAGAGCCAGCCAAATAGCTCAGTGGATTAAAGCATCTGCAAGCAGGTGCAAGAGCCAGGGGTTTGATCCGCAGGCCTGCCATGCTATCAGTCTCTATTGGTTGAGGTCTGGACAGATGCAATTTTAAAAGCTGCCCAGAATATTATAATATGTACCATTAATTACTAAGCTACTAACAGATAATATCTTATGCAATGATAACCTGGTGCATCACCTATGATTGACTAGGTAGACTTGTATCAGTTAATTGAGATACTCTCTCCTCTGGCTCCATGTAAACTAGTATCCTATGATTATGACTTGCTGTTAGGGTTTATGTTCTATTCACATTCCTCTCAAGAGATATAGCACCTTAATATGGGATACCATTTAACTTCAATAGGAACACATCCAGACTTAGAGACCATTACATAAAGGTCACTATGTGGAAAGGCTCATTGTAGCCCTTTCATAGTGAACCTTATTGGCTATCATGTTAGAGGAAAGGCAGGGGTAGAGGACTGGGGGGATAGCTCAGTAGAATAAGCACTCGCCTTGCAAGCACAAGGGCCTGAACTCAATCCTCAGTTCTGCAAAACAAACAAACAAACAAATAGAATCTGAGGAAAGGTTCCTCTGAAAAGTTTCAAACTATAAATGATGGTGCTCTATTTGACACTTGGAGCACTCTGCCTGTTACCAATCTGGCCACAAAAAAAGAGCCATTCAGTGCCCCCTGCTGCTTCCTTTAAGAATGTTCAGGGATGTTCTGAACTGGTACATTCTGAGCCATCATGAAGTCTTCCTTTTAAGGGAGGATTTTTGGCTTCTACTTTTGCCGGGCATTGTGCCCAAAGGGTTTAATTTTTACCACTGTATATAAAATCTGCTTCTTTAAAAGTTGCTTAATAAATTGTTATAATCCTGCTCTCTTCACAGTTACACAAAACTGACTTCTCCTATGATAAACTCGATTACTATAATCCATCATAGGATAAACTCGGAGAATTCTGGTACAATGCTTTATTTACTAAATACTGAATTAATGACATCAGAAAAAGGTAAAAATCATAGTTTTTGTTTTAGATTTCTTGGCAAATTTTACTTTTTTGAGGAAAAAATAAAAGAATAAAAATTGCTCACAGTGAGTTGGTAAAACAGTATATTAATGGTTATGATGTAATTTCCATTACCAGGCATTCTGCTAGGTTTTTTTTTTCCCATAATTTGCATCAAATTGTCACAATAACATTATTATGAAATTATTACTCTTTGCTTTCCACTATGAAAATTAAGGTTCACAAATATAACTATATAACTATTGACTATGAAACCTAACAGTTAAAGAATTAATTAGTAGTCCTAATTAGTAGAAATAATTACTAAAAAAGGCTTAATAAAGTGATGACCGATAATTCTAATCCAAACATAAAGCTCTTACTGTGCTCCAAATTGCCTTATGTTTATTAACTATTCAAATGGCCCCACCATGTAGTCATTAAAAATCATACTCGCCAGGGTCAGGGATACAGCTCAGTGGCACAGCACCTGCCTGGCAAGCATGAGACCCTGAGTTTGATTACCAAAAATAAATAAATAAAAATAAAAATCATACTTGAAGAAGGTATCCAATTTTGGGGGAAAGTCACAATTTATTTTGTAAAAAAAGTAGATTTGAAAATAGTATCACTGGGCCCGGCAGGATGCTGGGGAAACACAAATATTTTAAGAGCAAAATTTCCTAGTATCAAACAAAACCAAGTGATATGGCAAAGTAGTAAATAAGTTCTCAAAGAACATGGGATACAAACTATAGAAAGCAGGGCCCGGCAGGATGGGTCAGTGGTCTAAAGCACCTACTTAGGAAAGCTTAGGCAGCTGCAGGGACTGCAGTTCGATCCCCGGCACCACATGCTGCACCAGCCCTGCCCTCGGGGCAGGCTGAGCTGGCCATAAAAATAAGTAAATAAATAAACAAACTATAGAAAGCAATGCAAGAAACCCTTCTAAGGAAAATACCCTGGTATAAAGAACAAGTAGCAGGTTGGAGGAGCTCTAGTAGAATCATAATGGAAGTGTGACAGAGCTTTTACAAAACCCACAGAAGCAACAAGTATGATAGCACATGCCTAAAATCACAGGTACTCAAGAGGCTGAGGCAAGAGGATTGCTGAAGGCCTACCTGGACAACACAGAGAGATGCTGTCTCAAAATAAAATAAAGGGCTAGGGATGCAGCTCAGTGGTAGAGCATGAGCCAGACTTGGGTTCAGTCCTCAGTTTCACACACAATAAAAGGAAAAGACCCCACGAATGCAAAGCTACAGGGATTAGTTCAATTTGTCTCCTGGAACTCACATACCAAAGCTCCCATCTCTGTCATAGTTTATATTCTCCTTACCTTTATGGAGTTGAACAAAAGGCAGGGATGATTGCACAGTTTTTTAAGAGCTCCTATGCATATTAAATGAGGACTACTTTCCAGTGACCCTTGAAGACAGAACCTGACAGCCTGAGAATTCAACAGCTTTTTATAAAGTTCAATCTGTAATGTTCTTGGTCGGCAAAAGAGTACATTCTCAATTTTAGGTGGGAGATATTTATTTATGACTTCCTGAGTTCTTCTAAGGATAAAAAGTCCAGTGAGACCAGTAAGTTCAGCTGCTCTTCTGTCTCCTAACTGCTTCTCTTCCTATGGAAAAAGGGCAGATTTAAATTAAATGCTCAGTATAATAATTTAATTCAGTTTGGGAGGCTGAGGCAGGAGGATCAGTGTGAATTTGAGACCAGCCTTGGCTACAAAAGTGAGCTCAAGGCCAGCCTGAACTGCATAGCAAGACCCTGTCTCAAAAGACAAAAAAAAAACAAAAAACAAAAAAAAAGGGGCCCGGCGGGATGGCTCAGTGGTCTAAAATGCCTGCTTGGGAAACCTTGGGCAAGCTTGTGTGGCTTCAGGGACCGCGGTTCGACCCCCGGCACCACATGCTGTGCCAGCCCTGCCCTC
>PVJA010041634.1:0-17774 GCA_004027025.1 Myocastor coypus
CGAAAGGGTTCATGTTGTCCTCCTTCCTTCAGTTCTTCTCTGTGCTCTCAATAGACTGAACAGTGCCCACTAACACCTAGACAGCCTGATCATTTAAATACTGTCTCATGCAGAAACAGCCTCACACACCCAGGAATAATATCTAGTCAGACCTAGGCAAGCTGACACAAATAATTGTGTGCTCTTTAAAATATACAAACATTTTTTGTGTAATCATAATATCTTGCTACTTGACATCATTACCTGCTTGTTATGATTTGTGTATAGGTGTTCCCCTGAAGCCTCATGCAGTCAAGGGGCAGCTTCTGGAGTTGGTCATTGATTATTGTGGATTTGGGTGCTGCACCTGCCTTGGGGCAGGTGGTTTGCATTTCAATATAAAGGAGGAAGAGAAGTTAGCTGCTTCAGCTGCTGCTACTCCTCCCGCACTCTTGTTATTTGCCACAACCATGCAAGGTTGTTCTCTGCCCTGAGCCATTCTACCTTGGAGCCAGCTGAGTATGGACTGACCTCCAGTGACTGTGAGCTAAAGAAAGCTTTCCTTCCTTCATTTTGGGTGTTGGATATTTGTCCCAGCAATGAGTGAAGAGTAACTAACTTATGTTGTGTAGAGTAACTGCTTATGTTGTGTTTGATATCCAGGCCATATCTTTATTTTTCCAGTAGCCTTAATCATGTTTTCTTTGTCTGTCTGTCTGTCTTTACATCTGGTTTCTTTGAACTAAGCACTCCCTGAGGTCCTGTGTTATATTTGGCTGTTGTGTCATAAGTGTTTTGAAAATCCTTTACCTGTTTTATTTTGCTTCTCAGTCCATTAGCTTGTTGACGACATGAGCCAATTGGTCTTTAAAATTTTTGATTTTCTGGATTTGTTTACTTTCTCCTAGTATCATTTAATTTGTTACTTTACTTTCTGCTTTTCTTTAAGTGGGCCTGGCTCTTAGACTGAGCTTCAACCTTTTTATCAAAATTCTTCCTGGGTGAACTGTCCGTCATTCTTTGTTCTGTAACACACCAAGAGGCATAGCCTAAACCCTGCACTATAAATCCTCATCAACTCTTCTTGTAATGGTTTTGTCCTTTAAATGATCAATCCCAAATCTATTATCTTTCGTCTAAATTTATTAGGTGCAATTCTTCTGTAAAGAACATCCGTGAATTATATTGGGTATGTGGTTGGCCCAGAGCTGGAATTAATAAGAAGGACAATATTTCTAAATCTGACTTTATAGATTGGAACTGACTCTCAACACAACTGTATGAATTGCCTAAAGTCACAAGCCTTGTGTCCCAAACTGGAGTGTTGGATGCATTTCTATTTATTTCAGATGCAGTGGCGGTGGTAGTTATAAGAGCTTCCTGTCGTATAGCTTTCAGAAGCTAAAGGGAAAGAAATAGCACATTGTAGCATGCTCTCTTCTTTTGTTTTGTGAGCAAATTCAGGAAAGACTACGCAGTTTTATCAAGAGCTAGTGTTTTTCAGAAACACTGAGTGCTTGTATATCAAATTGCCTGGACACGGATTTCTGCTCCCCTAAGCACCAGCTGACACCTCACTTTTGGCAGACTGTCTGACTAGCCCATGCTTCCATGTCCTCATCTGTGAAGTGAGGGCCCCCGTAATTGTGGTATCTGTCTTACAGCTTTGTGGTGAGGATAAGTGAAGTTAATACAAGGGAAATGCAAGGCACCTGAGTACTCATTACCATTTAAGCATCTCAAAATTAAGACTGTCCATTGTTTAATTCTACCCAGCATCCAAGCTAACTAAGCCTTAGAAATACAGTAATTGTTGGGAAAATAGGATGATGCGCTACACCTGAGCCTAAACGCAGTCATTATTTGCCTGATCCGATCTTGAACACCTCAGAAGCAGCATTGGCTGTGTTTATCTAATTGTTACACTGCAGAAAGCAGTGTGTAAATTATTTAGGGAGCCTAGTGAATTTAATTTGAAAAGATGTGTAAATCCAGATGTTTGGCATTGCAAATTTTTCATGCTTGAATTTCCTAAAGTGAAGAATTCTGTTTGGAGTCTTCAAGCTTCTCCTTCTGCATGGCAGGAAAAACTGTCAAAGGTGCTGCCATCTATTCAGCAGGACAGGAAGTATTTAATCGGGTGCTGTGTGGCAAGGCCGGGTGGCTGTTCTCGCTGTCTGCTTGTGTAAATCCAAGGGTAGGCAGGTGTGCTTGTCTGGGACCAGGAATGCATTATAATGTGAACCACATGTTGTAATTTAGCTTTGTTATTGTAAAGATGCTAACCATTGTTCTCTGCCAGTTTTCTCTGAGGTTGTATTCCCTGTCCTGAGGTTGGACAGGATTGCAATCCACGTACAGGATTGCAGGTTTGCTGACCTCTGTTGATGTTTGCTAAAATCAGCGCTGTTTATTCCTTAAACCAGCTTTTCAGTGCTGTTGCTCACGACATGTTTCAGTATTTGCAAATGAAAAACTATTGTAGAAATTGTGAGGTTGTTAGTTAGATTCCCAGTACAAAAAAATTCTAAAGACTTGGTAGCAAAGTGACAGAACAAATTTAGGAAGAGTAATTGTGGATTTTTCTATTTCAGTGCTTTTTTTCAGCAAAGGAATGGTATGTCCAATTCTGCACTCAGAAATGTCAGGGGCATGTGTGATTAAATATGAAGACCAGGGCTGGGGATATAGCTCAGTGGCACAGCGTTTGTCTGGCAGGCGTGAAGTTGTGAGTTTGATTCCTGGTACCAAACACAAAAAAATCTGAAGACCAGACAGCAGAGTCTTCAGCGATCTTTGTCTGGCTGAGGGCTTTGCTGCAGACCTCTGATTCCTCTGGCAAGGCCTGCCTGCATGTCAGAGGGAGCTTGGGTCTGAAGCTGAAGGCTATGGGGAGGCTCTTCCTTCTGCCATAGCTGTTCTGAAGAATCTTCAGGTGTGCATTTCTTCTCAACAAAAGGAAGTACTGTAATGTGTGCTCTTTGTGAGGATCAAGTGTTTTGTAGATTTTCTGTAAATGGAAGTTCTTTCTAAAATGTAGATTGCTGTTTCATCCAATTCAGGATGAGGTTGATTGGTGATAAGGGAGGAAAGCAATGACTGTTGGCCTCTGCAGGGTCCTGGCCCTCTCCAGAGCTATTCCATGCCCTGTTTGTATGGGAGTAGTCAGCTTTCTCATGTGAGGAACAGGGCCCCGGCTCGCGTCTGGCACCCCACCAGACACAAGGAGATGCTTTGCCTGAAGCAGTTGTTTATTTGCTGAGAAATAATTGCTGGCTAATATACCATCATTTGTGCATTTAATGTGAAAAAAAAATAAAGGTGCTTGTTCAGTGCAAGAAGCCTAAATAATATAAATAGTATTTTGCAGGGCATCATTTTCTAATTTATTTTAAAAGGTAGTGGGGTTAATGAAAAAAAATCATGCTATAGAATTAAATAAACATGATTGATTATACTCCAAGCCCAAACACTGATAGCTAAAGCATTTCTAAGCCTAGATTTAATTTACACTCTCTTTCCTTTCTTTCTGAATGTTTCAACTCTTGAGAACAGAATTTGAGCACAGATTTGTAGAACTAAAAGTATAATTGAATGAGAAAAATTTATGCATTAAAGTTCATGTGTTGCCTATGAATTCTTAGGTGAATTCATCAGCTTGCAGTTTTCATCTCAGTTCCCACTCTTCGGCTAACTTCATTTAGTTACTCGTAGCCATCATTTTCTTGTGGATGTGGAAATGAACTGTGTATGTGAGAAAACCATCTCCAGTCTCTCCTGTCTGTTACATCATCATGGCAGCTCTGAGCTAGGCGACATCTTTGAAAGAGTCCCTAGAAACACGTCTTGGAAATGTCAGGGATCAAAGTTAACTAATGTGAAAGAGCTATGGATAAGCCTTTTAAATATTCTGTTGTTTTATATGGGTTTGTTTATAATAATAATAATAATAATAATAATAATAATAACAACAACAACAATAACCAAGTAGCGTTGTTTCAACTCTTTGGTTTGATGCTTGTCAGTATCACAGAGAAGAAAATGCCTTTTACCTGTGGTGCTCGCCTATTTAGCAAGTGTCTTTAATTTCTTTTTAGTATTCATGAAATTGATCGTGTTTTCCCACCCACTATTAACAGTGGTGTCTATCACAGCTCTTTATGCTGTGCTGGTTTTCTCATTGTACTGTGTACAAAATATTGTTTTTGTACGTTAAGACCACTTTTCTGATGATAAGTGTAAGATCCTTGGGCACTTAAAAATGGAAAGATGGATTCTTTTCTGGGAATTTTAGCAAAGGAGTATAAAGTGGCTTTCTAGAGTGTCCTCAACAGACTGTAATGGTTTTCTCAGCTGTGTTGCTCTAAAGTAGCAGTTTAGTCAGGGGCAATAGACTGCCATTCAGCACACTTTCTGTAATTCACTTACAGATGAAATGAAAGAACTGAGATTTTTTTAAAAAAAAATAAAATATTCTATGTGATAATTAGGAATTAGGCATGTCACCATAACTGTATTTTAGAGTCTATAATCATAGTAGCTACCTAATATACTCTCAGGATGTCAAGTTTTATGACAGTTTTTTATAGAACGTTGTGAAATATGCTATGTATTTCTGTTAGCCAAGTTGTAACTTTTTACTTTCATAAAGTAAACTGTACTATCACATAGACAATTTTTGGTATAGTTACCATGCTATATATAAAACATATTTGAGATCAGTTAACTAGAAAAAAGTGACTGAGCTATCTACTTTTTGATCTTGGAAGTAGGAAGAATGATCATACTTTGAAAATATTGCTACATGATGCTTGGAATACCAGGTATGTAACATAACTTGTTTTAAAATTAAAATATCCAGAGCCGGTGCTTTGGAGTTGCTTAACTCTGAACAGTCCTCAACCTTCCTACTTTGTTTACTGCACGTTTCATTAAGCAAATCGCTTTATTCCTCTGAGCCATTGTTCTATTTGTAAAGTAAAACAAACCTGTTTTGAAGTATTGTTAGAACTGAAGAAAAATGAAAACTATTAAAGCAATAATAATATGTGAAACAGTATTTAAAAAAGAGCAAATACTCAGTGATAGTTGTTATTATAGTTAGCAAGTAAATTTTTTCGAAAAGTAAGCCCCAAATTCTAAACTATGAATTCAAGAGTGTTAATTTGAATTTTTGGGCCACTGTGTCATGACTTTGGTTTTGATGTCATATGTCAGGAACATCTATATAATTCCTTAATCTTAAGGTTGTAAAAGTGAAGAATTTTTTTTTAAATGTATTTGGTTGGTTCATGTTCCCACTTGCAGTGATCCTCCTGCTTTCAGCCTCCCCAGCACTGGGATTATAGCTGTGCACTACTACATCCCAACTCTCGCCAGCTCAGCCTACCCTGGGGTTAGGGTTGACCTGGCATGTGGTGTTGGAGGTCGAACTGTGGTCCCTCCCTGTGCCTGGAACTTTTTTTTTTTTTTTTTGTGGAACTGAGGCTCGAACTCAGGACCTTGCACTTGCCAGGCAGGCACTTGTGCCTCTGAGCTATCTCCCTGGCCCTCCAAGAACATGTTTTTAATAGAAGGTGCCGTCAAGTTTTTGTCAGTTTTGTAAGTTTTGCTCCCAGAATATATACATTGGCAGTTCACACTAGAATTTTGTTAGAAAAATTGTTGGATTTATGTAATGATAAAATAATGATAAATGTCTGTGTTCTCTGATTATTCTATATTAAGGTATTTAAAAAATAACAGAAATTTGGAAATACATGAGAAACATTTTCTCATTTTTTTTTACCCTGATTTAGTTCTCAAAAGGAAATGTCTGTCATTTATTTCTGTCAAAGGATTTTGCATAAACATAGAATTTTATTACATTACTATTTTGAGTTTTAGAATGGCAAAATTTAAAGTGACTATCTTCTTTAAATTATTATCAAAGTAAAAGTTCCTAACTATCAATAAAGTAATGAGTAAGAATTCTGGCTTTTGTTCAGTGATCTCCTACACTGCTTATTATGAGACAGAACAAAAACATAAGTGACACAACAAGTTCATGAAAGATAAAGTGAATGAAGAGAAATAGTTCTACAAAGAGGGTTAGAATTTGGCACACAGGAGGCTGGCACACACGCAGGACCATGGGGTACCAGGACCCCATTCCCCAGTTCTGCAGAGATTAAAACGGCTCAATCTTGAGGACTCCCAAGAGTTTGTGTACACTGGCCATTTTCTCTCATCTACTAGAAAGATACAGTTATGAATTGAAATCTTCAGACCATAAGCCTAGGCAGTAATGACTCTGCCAACCTTCACAAACAAATTTTGCTTTTGTTAGCCTTAGTGGCATTAAGGTGACTTTGTTCCTCACATTGTGTCACCTCAGTTTAGGAACTAACCCACCTGTGTCTATTGGTTGAGCAGCTTAATTTTTTTTTATTTTTTTATTTATTTTTTTGTCTTTTTGAGGCAGGGTCTCGCTGTGCAGTTCAGGCTGGCCTTGAGCTCACTTTTGTAGCCCAGGCTGGTCTCGAACTCGCACCAATCCTCCTGCCTCAGCCTCCCAAGTGCTGGGATTACAGGCGTGTGCCACCACGCCCGGCTTGAGCAGCTTAATTTTACAGATTTGTGAGACATAATGGTTTTACACAGAGCAGGAGCACAGGTAATGATCCTCTGAAATTGTAAGTATTGAAGTTTGAAAGTTCCTTATACACTTGAGTGCAACTTTGTATGAATATCCGTGGAACTTTCTGAGTTTTGAAGACCTCATCAAGAGTAGTGGGCATACGAAAGCCATATGAGGATAGAGAGGCCTTTTGCTCACAGCATGCTGCCTGGTCTGGGTTTAATACAGCTTAGAAATACAGACCTAAACCATGGGTGGTGTGCATTCTTTGCATAGTACCAGTCCAAGCAGCAGATTGTGTGAAATGCAATTGTTGAGCATTATAAGAGAAAACAAATTTGTCTGCATTTGTAGAAGTCATTGGATGTAGGTGTTAGGTGGAAGGACTCTCACCTGCTTCTACTTAGGTTTCCAAAGTGATAGCCATGCTTTTATTTCTTCAGAAAACAACTTGATTTGGGGATTACTAGTATTCGACAAATTATTCTTTATAGCTGTGTATCAAAGTATTTCTATACTTGTTTTTCATTATGTTCATAGTCATTTGTATGTCACAGAAGATAATAGAGGAGGCAGTGTTTAAGTTTTAAAGAAGATTAATGTATATAGGATGTGACTAGTACATTTGCGATCCTAGAAGCGAGGGCATTAGAGTGCTGTGCTTAGATTGGCATAGATTTCCCAAACATTCCTTAGTATCTCACTGTGTAAATGATGCAGTTTAAATTAATGTAAGAATTCTTCTGGAACAGCTTTTCTTGTAACGCAACATGAAAAATAATCTCTAGTAAATATTGCATGATAACCAAAAAATATAGGCACCACAGGAACTGTCCTTAGTGATGGAGTAATTTGAAGTATTATATAGGAATAGTACTCCATATTACCTTACTGTTATATGTGTGTATGTATGCATGTATGCATGTATGTGTGTGTGTTTCATGAGAGTCGTTTTATGTGACAATGCATTCAGATGAACTATTCAAGGAAAATAAGCTGTTGAACTTTTTCTCCAGAAGTTTCTAAATGTGATGCAGCATAGAAAAACAAAGAGGGACGACATTCACTTAATTACATATTATAAAACCGTGCTTGTATATTGTTACCCTTTGTGCATAGGTGTCCCCCGCAAAGCCAGCTTCTGGAATTTGTGATTGGTTATTGTGCGAATGGGTGCTGCACCTCCCCTGGGGCAGGTGATTTGCATTTCAATGTGAGGAAGGAAGAGAAGTTAGCTGCTTGAGCTGCTGCTACTCTTCTCCCTTCTGTCTTGCTCTTAGCTGTCCCCATGAAAGGTTGTGCTCTGCCATATGCCACTCTGCCTTGGAGCCAGCTGAGTATGGACTGAAATCTCCAGTAATTGTGAGCAAAATAAGCCTTTCCTTGCCTCAGTTTGAGTGTCGGATATTTGTCCCAGCAACGAGAGAAGAGTATGATATATATTTCTATATAGTTGTTAGGGACCAAGTACAGCACAAAATTGAACTTGGAGACTTAGAGAGATAATCCTTTTGTTCATTATTTTTAGCTGTTGGATGCCAGTGGTAGAAAGGTATGGTACATGCGTTTTAGGTCACCTGCTTGTTACAATTTACAAGTGGCTGGTTTTGATTTTCTATTATTTCTAGGAGATTCCAGGAAAAGGTCATTTCTGTTATCATTACTAGCACCAGTATGTGTTAGTGCCTATGATAGACCAGGCAGGAAAGGGAGAGAGGGAGACAGGGCCCTAGAGGTCTGAAAAGGAACAAGGACTAGCTTTGGGTTCTTTCTTCACTCTTCTCTGTCTGTTTTTCCTAGGACAGCTTTTCCGACATGACATATTCCAAACCAAGCTCTTGGTGGGTAAACCACAGGCCTATATATGGTGTGGCTGAAAAGTATAGCAAATGGTTAATTTAAAAAAATATATTATAGTGAAACACATTGTTGTTAATTCTCCTAAAAATATTCCCCCTTGCTTCAAACAGTCTTGTCTTTTTTTCCACTCTCTGGACCAGTTCTGGAAGGCCTTTTTTATGAGTGTTGCTGGTTGCAGAATGATGGTCGCCTCAGTGTCCTGAATCAGTACAAAACATTGACCTTTCATGGTCACTTGGACTTTGAGGAAGAACTGGAGGTCAGATGGAGCCAGACTGTGTGAAAAGGTGGATGAGGACATACTGTCATTTTTTTTTACCAGATCGGGTGTCCCTCGGCAGCAGCATTCGTCATATTTCTAATCACACTGCATGAAGCCAGTCATAAAGGAGGATTCCATTACTTCAGAAAGTGGCAAAAGAATGCAGTAGGAGTGTTTCAAGTGTGAGGATTAGTGGCAGTGTGTCTTGTGTACACTATTATGTTCTGAACATCCTTGTATTTTACGAGCCTTATAAATAAACAGCAGGACCAAAATAGGAACCCACCCACCCACATCCTTTCATCTATTGTGGATTCAGTAAATGAGGCAATAATTTCTGTAACATCAAATGGTGATTTTTATCTGCTGAATTTAAAAATGTGGTCAGGGGCTGGGGAGATAGCTCTGTGGTGCAAGTGCCTGCCGGGCAAGCGCAAGGTCATGAGTTTGAACCCCAGTTGTGCAAAAATAAAATAAAAATGTGGTCAGACATGAAAACAGAACCTGAAGGGATGCTAAACACAGTTCTATATATTTTACTTTCCCTTTCCTTTCCTCTTTTTTCCCATCCCATTTGATCTTTTCCTTTTGAGTAGTTTCTTCCCATTTCACGTTATCTATTGTATGTTTTCATTCTCAGTTACTCTCAGTTTCTTACACTAGGGAGAAAATACATTTACTCATGTGACTCTGATTTATTTTGCTTTTAAATATGTTGTCAAGCTACACCCTTGAGCTTAGCCTTCTTCTTTTTTTTTTTTTTTTTTTTTTTTTTTTTTTTTTTTTTTTTTTTTTTTTTTTTTTTTTTTTTTTTGTCTTTTTGAGACAGGGTTTCGCTATGCAGTTCAGGCTGGCCTTGAGCTCACTTTTTTAGCCCAGGCTGGTCTCGAACTCACACTGATCCTCCTGCCTCGGCCTCCTGAGTGCTGGGATTACAGGCGTGCACCACCATGCCCGGCGAGTTTAGCCTTCTTTATAGCTGAGTAGTACTCCTTTATCTAAAAGACCATATCTTTTTTATCCATTCCTCCTTTGATGGATTTTTACAATTTGGTTTTTCCTATTGATTTCCCATATTCATTTTCTGAAATTCTCTCCAATCTCCCGTTTCAGAGTATTGTAATTTTCGTGTATAGTCTCTTGCTTCCTTTTTTGGATTGGTTATAAAGTATTTCAATTTTTTATGCTATTTTGAAGGATGTTGTTTCCCTAATTTATCTCTCAGGAATGCTCTTTTTGAGTGTTAACTTTATATCTAGCTGTACTACTGAATTTGGTTATTAAATCTGTAAGTCTTTAGGCAGAATTTTTTTTTTTTAGGTCTGTCTGAGTTACTCTTCTCTCGTTGCTGGGACAAATACCCGACACTCAAACTGAGAGAAGGAAAGGTTAATTTAGCTCACAGTTACTGGAGGTTTCCGTCCATATTCATCTGGCTCCAAGGCAGAGTGGCACATGGCAGAAAACAGCCTTTCATGCTGGCAGCTAAGAGCTAGGGAGAAGGGAGAAGAGTAGCAGCAGCTCAAGCAGCTAACTTCTCTTCCTTCCTTACACTGAAATGCAAATCACTTACCCCAGGCAAGGTGCGGCACCCACCTCCGAGATAACCAATCACAAATTCCAGAAGCTGCCCCCTGACTGCATGAGGCTTTGGGGGGACACCTAGACACAAACCATAACAAGGTCTTTTATGTATAGTATATCATGTCATCTACAAAAAGTAATTTACTTTTTTCTTTCCTATCCTTATTTCTTTTATTTTTTCTCTCGTCTAATTGCTCTGGTTAATGTTTCTAGAACTCTATGAAATAGGAGTAGTGATAGTGGACATCTTTCTCTTGTTCCTGATTTTACTGTGGAGGCTTTCATTTTTCACCATTTAGTATAACATTGGCTGTTGGTTTGTCATAGATGGCTTTTATCAAATTGAGGTAAAGAGCAATTCCAATCTTTATATAGGTTTTTTTTAAATCATGAATGAGTGTTAGACTTTATCAAAAGCTTTTCAAAAGTGAGATAGTTCAGCAGACTAAGCTCCTACTTAGGCAATCGCAGCCGCATCAGCCCTTCCCCTGTGTACGCTGAGCCCACCATGGAGTCCAGGCATGGTGACGCATGCCTGTAAGCCCAGCGCTGGAGATGCTGAGCTCGTAGTGAGATCCTATAACAAATGCATTTAAGAGAAGAAAAAAAAAAAAACCTTTTTTTTTTGCATTTATTGAGATGTTCCTGTAGTTTGGGTCGTTGCCTCCCTAGGATTCCACTTAGTTATCTTGTATAATTTTTTTTTTCCAGCTTATATAATCTTAGTGATTTGCTATATTCTGTTTGCTAGAGTTTTATTGAGGATTTTTGCATTGTGTTCATTAGAGAGATTGGCCTGTAGTTCCCCTTTTTGGTTGGATGTCTCTCTGGCTTTGGAAATAAGGTAATACTTCCCTCTAGGAATGAGGGAAGAGGTTTTGCTTCCTTATCAATTTCATGAAGAGTTTGAGGAATGTTGGCATTAAATATTCTCTAAATTTTTTGTACTATTTAACTGTGAATCCATCAGAACCTAGGCTTTCCTTTGTTGGTAAATTTTTAAGTATGTTATCAATTTCATTACCTGATGTTGGGTTATTCTGAATTTTTATATCTTCTTTATTCTGCTTTGGCAATTCCTCTGTTTCTAGGAATCTGTCCATTTCTTTTGTGTGCTCCATCCTATGAAAGAAAAGATTTCAGATGTAGATATTGATGACCTGCTGAGTTTCCATAGTATCTGTAGTGATTTTACTTTCTCATTCCTCATTGCATAAATTTGAGTTTTATCTTTCCTATTTTTGATATGGTTACCAATTTTATTTATTCTTTCAAACAACCAAATCTTCAATTCATTAATTGTATTATTTTCTTTGTGTTAATTGCATTAATTTCTGCTGTGATCTTTATGTTTTCCTCCCTTATTTAGGCTTTGTACTTGACTTGTTCCACTTTTTCTAGAAGCTTCAGATACAACATTATGTTATTTGTGCTCATTCTATTTTCCTGATGTGAGATGTCAGTGTTGTAAATTTCCCTCTGAGAACCGCTTTCATTGTGCTCCACATATACTGGTTTGTTGCAGTTGCATTTTTGTTTGACTATAAATACTGTATAATTTCTTCTTTGATTTCAACCATTTCACCATTGGTTGTTCTTGAGAGTGTTAATTTATCTATCTATCTATCTATCTATCTATCTATCTATCTATCTATCTATCTATTATGGTTGGCTCAGCCTGCCCTGGGGGAGGGGCTAGCACACCGTGTAGTGCCAGGTATCGAACCACAATCCCTGCAGTTGCCTAAGCTTGCCTAAGCAGGCACTTCAGACTGCTGAGCCATCTTGCTGGTCCCTGTTAATTAATTTCTGTGTATTTATGTAGTGTTTGAAATTTCTTTTGCTGTTAATTTCCAATATCATTGTTGCTATGGTCAGATGCATGGGATAATTTCAGTTCCTTTGCATTTACCTAAGCATGTTTTTTAGGTTAGTATATGGTCCATTTTAGATAAAATCCCATGTTCAGCAGAGAAGAATGTGTATTCTGATATTGTTGAGTGGAACACTGTATAAATGTACATCTAAGTCCATTTTTCACAGGTTGGATTCAGTTCTGATATTTCTTTGCTGACTTTTTGTCTAGTTGATCTCTTTGTGATGAGATGTTTTTTTTTTTTATGGTGTCAGGAATTGAACTCAGGACCTTGCGCTTATCAGGTAGGCACTTATGCTGTGAGCTGTCTCCTCATCCCTGACAATGAAGTATTAAATTCCCCCATTATAACTGTGTGGAAGACCTTTTTTACACATAGATAAACATTGCATGTTTGATTTTTTTCCTGTCTATTAATGTTTGTTTTATGTAGCTGGGTGCTTTGCTATTTTGTGCATAAATATTTATGATTATCTCTTCCTCTTGAAGTTTTTCCCTAATAAGTATGTAGTTACCTTTTTAAAATCTTTTTATCATTCTTGGTTTGAGGTTCAGGTTGTTTGCAAACAGAATAGTTATCACTGCTTTGTTCTTGGTTCCTGTTGTATGGAATACTGTTTTCTAACCTTTGATTTTCAGTCTATAAATTTCCTTTTGAGTTAAATGTGTTTCTTTATAGCTTATTATTGGTTATTGTTTCTTGATCTATTTTTCCAGTCTGGTTTGTTCTTTCTTTCTTTCTTTCTTTCTTTCTTTCTTTCTTTCTTTCTTTCTTTCTTTCTTTCTTTCTTTCCTTCCTTCTGTGGGACCGGGGTTCAAACTCATGACCTCACACTTGTCAGGCAGGCACTTGTGCCACGGAGCTATTACCTCATCCCCCCAGTCTGTTTCTTTTGATTGGTGAATTGAGGCCATTTGCATTAATGATTATAACTGATAATGATTGGCTTATTTTTGTCATGCTATTTTCCTGCTATTGGTTCCCTGCTTTTTCCCTATGTTTAATTGCTTGCTCTGCGTGGTGGTTTGTTTCTGATGTTGTTTTTGGAATTGTGGCCATTTGTGTGTGTGTTTGGGACATATTTTAGAACTCTGTGAGGTTCTCTTGGTTAATTATGAATTTTTTCAGTTGTTCTTTGTCATGGAAGTATGCTATTTCTCCATTAATTCAGAAAGATAGTTTTGCAGGATACATTAGTCAGGTTGGAAGTTGTTTTCTTTGAAAACCTGAAATTCTTCACTCTAAGCTCTTCTTGACTTACGAGTTTCTGTTAAGAAGTATGCTGTGATTGTATGGGCTTTCCTTTATGATCTATTTCTTTTCTTGAACAGCTTTTAAGATTCTGTTTTGTACTGGATTTCTGGGATCTTGATTACTTTATGTCTGGCTATAGATGTTTGGCTTTGGTCATGGCAGTTTGGAGTTCTGTATGCCTTACTCTCTGTGTATCAGATTCTGTCACAGTGCTTAGGAAATTTTCTGCTATTACTTGTGCAGATAGTCTTTCTAATGTCATTTGTGTTGACTCCTGCTTTTTCGTTGGCACCTATCAGTCTTACATTGTTTTTCTTTGCATCATCTTGCAGTTGTTTAATCACTTCCTAGCCCCTTCTTAAAAGATCTTTCCTTTCCTAGCGTCTATCCTGTCTTCAGGGTCTAAAAGTGTATCTCCAGTTTCCTTTGCAAGTTTTGCTCACTTTCAATGGAATTTTTAATTTCTTGGATATTTGTTTGACTCTGTTTCATGAATTCTAATTATTACCTAGGTTTCTACCCTCTGCCTTTTTAAAAAATCTATATTTATTCTAGATATGCTGAGCAATTCCTTCGTTATAGCAGCTATTTATTTATTCCTAAGAGATTATTTCTGATCTGATTTCCTTAGTAGTATCACATATTTGTTCATTTTGATTACTATCACTTCAAAAATTTCTGGTGTGTGTATTTCATTTTTTTCTATGTTGATGTCTCTGTTCTGGCAAGCTACAGGTCTGAGATTACATTTTGCTTTTTTGTCTTGCCATTTTTTTATTATAAAAATTTTTAAATTTTATTTTCTGGTGCCGGGCGTGGTGGTGCACGCCTGTAATCCCAGCACTCGGGAGGCTGAGGCAGGAGGATCGGTGCGAGTTCGAGACCAGCCTGGGCTACAAAAGTGAGCTCAAGGCCAGCCTGAACTGCACAGTGAGACCCTGTTTCTTAAAAAAAAAAAAAAAAAAAAAATTATTTTCTGTGTTGATTCTTGTGATTTTCTGTAGTAGGTTGCCATATCACTACTGTGAAGACCTTACTAGGAAACATTTGTTTTTCAGGGATGTCTCCTGTGGATAGGAAGTTATTCTTTGTGTCTGTCCCAAGATCCTACCTTCCCAATGAAATAAGAGTAGGATATTGATATCTCTTCAGCTCCATCCACAGCTCTCTGGTATTGAGTTATGGTGAGATTATTACCACACAGCTTTCCAGTATTGTTACACAAGAGAGAACAGCTGATTACAACAGATATGACATCCTAGTTAAAGTGGTATAATTGGCAATAAAAAGTATCAAGTACAGTTTAAAAACTGACAAACTGTGATAACTATTAATTTTGTACCTTAACCATAGGAACAAAATTTACGTTTATCTGTATTTATAACAACTCATAAATTGAGAGTGTGTATGCAAAGTGTTTCCCCGTGGTAGAATGGTTTTACTCTTGTGGTGGGGAAAATTTAAAAAGGATAGTGGATAAAATAAAGATAACTGAAAAGTAAGTAGGAGTCAGGCTGGAGAGCAGAGGCTGATCATGAAAGTTCTGGGAAACTAGAGAAGAGGATAGAAGAAGAAAGACTGAGGGCCTGGGGCTTTGGCTCAGCGGTGGAGTCCTCACCTAGCAGGCTGGCAACTCTGGGTTTGGTACTCGGCACCAGAAAAGCGCCCCTAGAGAAAGACTGAAGGCGTAGTCAAGGGATTTCTGAACTTAGTCTCTGAGCTTGGGAAATGGGAATAGTTTTCTGTGGTTGGAGTTCCTCCCAGCCATTTAGAAGAGGGTGAAAAAGGTAAGAAAAAGGATAAAAGGAAAAGTAAATAAGGTAAAAACAAAAATAAGTCAAGACAGAATAAAATACTTAAAACTTAGAAAGGGGGCAGCCACACTATTCCATGACTCTGTCCCTAAGCAAGATGGTGGGTCACCTAACTTACCACTTGTTGGCTTGACTTTGCATCCTGCTAATCTTGCCGGCCCATGGTGTGTGCCCTTGTTGGGGTCCCTACTGTGTGACTCATGTTCCCAGGTTCCTGATCCCACTGATGCAGGCAGAGGAGCCTGTCAGTTGGATTCCTTTTATGGGGCCCAAGTCCCAGGATCTTCCTGGGTCATTTGCCATTCCTATGGTGTCTTTTTTTTCTTATACAATTTGACAAACTTTTCTGTATCCTTCATTAGACATGGTAAATAGGATTCAGCAAATGATTTTTCGTTAGGGAATCAATAGATTTGGGTTGAATTTTCAGGTTTGCTGTTGAAGAACTCTGTTACTCAGATATCCATCAGCATAATATGTTTACCACTCCTGTACGTAGTCATGTATCACATACAACATTTTGTTTAGTGATGGAGTATGTATACAGTCCTTTAAGACTATAATGAGCTGGAAAATTCTGATAACCTAATAACACCCTAGGAATTTTAGCATCTTAGTGCATTACATTGCTCATTTGTGTATAAAATGTGTATTTGTTGTATAAAAGTATAACATCTACATCGGTGGTTTACATTTTACTATATAATACTTTATATTATTTTGTGGAATATTCTACTTATTAAAAAATTATTGGATGAGGTCTGAAGCTCAGCAGTAAGAGTTCTTTGTTAGCATGTGCACAGCCCTGGCTTCGATTGCCAGCAGTGAGAAAAAAGCCTCGTGTAAAGCAGCGTGCCATGTGGCCCTGCGGCGGCCCCGTCAGCTTTCGCGTTTACCGTGTCTCTTGTTTGCATCAGGAGGCTGTGTGGAATGACTGGCCTGTTCCACGCAGTTGGTATGCATATGTGCTATGCTGTTAACCAAAGGTGAAATAGCCTGGGAAGGCATTTCTCAGGCTCTTTCTACGTCGTTAAGCAACATGGGACTTCAACGATACTGGGAAGTGAAGCTGGGCTGCCAGCCATCCTAGCTAGCGCTCAGGAGGCTGGGACAGGAAGGTCGCCATGGGTGCAGGGCCAGCCTGAACTGCACAGTGAAACTCTATCTCAGAAAGAGCAGACAAACCAAATGAGATGATAACTACCAAGTACTTTGGAACTTAGCTCCTAAAGGATGAGAATTGATACATCAAATTTAATCTTCATAGTTGTTTTTGTTGATTAAGGTACTGCAGAATTCTGGTTACACACTGAAGGGTACCAGTTGCCTCTGTTCACCAAGCACCTTATTTCTCCCAGCTGATCTGTTTAGCTTAGTTGTGTTCACTAATAATAGTTACTCTGATTTTACGTTAAATTCTTATGTATGAATATATGAAAGATTTACCAGGCTATTTAAAGTACCTTCAAACATTTAAAAATAATGTGTGCTTTTTTTTTTTTTTTTGTCTTTTTGAGACAGGGTCTTGCTATGCAGTTGAGGCTGGCCTTGAGCTTACTTTTGTAGCCCAGGCTGGTCTCGAACTTGCACCAGTCCTCCTGCCTCAGCCTCCCGAGTGCTGGGATTACAGGCATGAGCCACCACGCCCAGCTAATGTGTGCTTTAAAAATTGGTGGAATTGAAAAAAAAATTGATTTTCTTGACATTATTCTCTGTTAGCAGCATGTCCCTCTTGTGTGTAGCTCATTTAAAGGAATAGCAAGGTGATATAAATGTGTCTTTATAAGAAGCCACACTGAAGAGGCAAACAGATAACCTGAAGGTAGGTGACGTAATTTACACAGCGAGCCCACCTTCCCGCATTGCTTATGCGTTATCCAGCTGTAATTTGATTCAGCTGCATTTGGTTGTGAGAAAGCAGCCACTTTGTTTGGTGGCTTTAATTCTGATTCTTTATCACACTTTACAAGATCAAGTAACCTGTCATTACTGCAGTCCCTGAAACCCATCACTGGAAGAGAAAAGGAAGAAACATTTCTCTTGGGTCATGAACATTTTGCTATTCCTCAGCTACCTCTCTGGAGTTTGCTATGCTTACTTAAATATACAGTAGCTTTCCCTTTTTTAAAAAAGAGAATAGAAATATATTTTAAAAACATTAGAAATGATACAGCCCTTTATTATAAGAAAGTCTTCTTATCCCCTTCTATACCATATGTTTTAAGCAAAGTGAAAGTTACCTCTAGAGTCTAAAAATCGTATCTGCCGTTTTTAGCACTGTTCATGGTTTAAACTTCATTTATTGTGGTTTCAAAAGGATCACTCTTCTATGTTTATAGCAGCCCAATTTGTAATAGCCAAATCTTGGAAACAACCAAAATGTCCATCATTTGAAGAATGGTTAAAGAAAATGTGGTATTTTTATACAATGGAATACTACTCATCCATAAAAAATGATAAGTTTGAAGACTTCATATATAAATGGATGTATATTGAACATATACTCATTAGTGAAATAAACCAGA
>PVJA010041635.1:0-17707 GCA_004027025.1 Myocastor coypus
GAGCACTGGCAGCCACAACACCAAGTCTGCAACAAGACAAAGGAAAACAGATCCTTTCTGCAGCTCATGGTGTCATTGCCTTTGGATGCTAATGTTTTTGGAAGAACCTGGTATGCCCAGGGACTTTTAGACCCTACTGATCATAATCTTCAGTCCTCTTTTTATCACTGCAGCACTGGCAGCGTGTGAGTGAGACCTTTGCTCCGTGTCTGGTGGATCCTGCCTAAATTTATATTCTTTTTAATTGAGTATCCCAGCTTATAGAGTTACTTTAGAGGTGACTAATGACCAGTCTTTAATTATTAAAGTGACACTGCATGTAGTATATTCTAACTAACAAAAAATTTTCATCTGGAAAACGTTAGCATGATAAAATGTTTTATTTTAGGGAAAGGTATATAGCAGCGGTTCTCAACCTGTGGGTCGCGACCTCAGCAGGGGCCGAATAACCAAAACACAGGGGTCACGGAAAGCCATTGAAAATGTTATTTATTTTGAATTACAGTTTTGAAGTAGACACCAAAATTATTTTTTGTTTTGGGATCACTGCAACATGAGGAACTGTATTGCAGGTTCATGGCATTAGAAAGGTTGAGAAATACTGGTCTACAGGATGTGCAAGGTCTCACTACTAAATCAGACTTGTAGTGACCTGACTGTTTATAGCCTCCCAAGAGCTGGGATTACAGGCGGGCACCACCATGTCCAGTCTCAATTGATGTCTTAGCACGCCCTGGGTGAGGGGCCAACACATCAGGTATAGGGATCAAACTCTTGGCCTCTGAGCCTACTCACAGGAGCTTTAATCGGTTGAGCTATTTGGCCAGCTGTAAAATGTTAACTTAAAGTTTGTATTTTAAAAATCTTTTACATGTGAAGAACAGAAAAGCATTTAATATGCTATGAGATTAGCAATAATTCTCATTATAACTATATAGAAATCATTTATACATATTAAAATTTAACTGTTGATCACCAACATACTTGCCAGTTCTTGAGTAGACAGTAGGCAAGTAAAATTCTTTGTGTATGTTATAGGAGGTCACAATATGTCAAAAACACAGTTTTTGTGAAGAAACAATTTGCAAATGTAATACATAATGTAAACTATATTTTAAAAATGAGAGAATACATAGAAGTGCCACCAACACAACTTTAAGACATAATATTCATGCAGGGTCTAAACATGAATCCTAGAACAACTTGGCCTGATTCCTGCTCTTTATAGCTGAAACAGTTACTGGAGAGGCTGGGGTTCGATCCCTGGCATCTCGTGCCAGCTCCACCTTCGAGGCGCACTTAGATGGCAGCAATTGAGACTGGGTGTCATGATGCACCTGTAATCCCAGTACTTGGGATACTGAAAATAGGAGAATCACTACGAGTCTGATCTACAGTGTGAGATCCTGTACACCCCGTCCTGAATACAGGAAAAAAAAGTTATTTAAATAGAGCCTCACTCATTCATTTACATATTGGCTATGTCTGTGTTTGCCCTGCAACAACAGAGCAAGGAAGTCTCAGCTGACTATGCTGTAAAACTGGGCATATTTTCTACTTAGCACTTCACAGAAAAACTTTCCCAATTTCTCATCTAAAGAAACAGAGGAGAAGGGAAAGAGGGAAAAAAATCATGAGCAAAATTAAAAGTTATACAAAGGCCTGATGCAAGCACAAATGGTATTCTTGTATCCAGTGAACTAAATTAATCAATGATTATCTTATTTACTTCTTCAGGACAATGTTCTGACATTTTATTTTTATGTCTGTGTGAAGAAGATGCTGTGATTCATAAGAATGCAAAAAAGCATGTTTAATTACATCTCCTAGAGAAGTAAGGATTAAAAGCAATGCTAACACATCTGCTAGATATTTGCCATCTTGAAACTAAGGTGTCTTGTTAATAGCTAAAACATTTTGCTAATGTGAGCAACCCCCCCCCCCACATTTCCACCTACTTCTATATTCCCCTTTTAGATACAGATCGTGTAGGTTTAAGTTCTAGCTCAACCACATATTATGGTATAATCTCTGACAATTGTTAAATTTCTGTGAGTCACAATTTTCTTCTCTCTCAGGTGGAGCAACAGTAGCATATTTTTAAGTATTACTCATTCAAGATATTGTCCCTGGCTTAAAAAAAAAACATGAAATAAATTCAGGTTCAGTTTGATTGTATTCCATCACTCTTTCTTTGTAGACCACACAAGGTCTAGTCAAACAAGTAGATTTTCCTTCTTGTGGAGAAGTTAACTAGGCCAGCCATTAGACTCTCAAGGAGTTTCTGCATTATCCGTTTACTAAAACATCATCTGTCTCTCTGCTAAGCTTTACCAGTTTATATCTTGTGCTACCTACTCACACTTTTAATGATCGTGAAATTTCTGTTTTCTCAAAAGTTATAGGCACTATCTCTTTTCTAACCCCTTAAACACCCTGAGGGATTCCACTAAAGCTGCACTATAGCAAGAACAGGTGTTGAAGGAGTGCATATTTATGAGCAGAAAGTATTGAATCGAAGCTGTACCAGCACTAAAGGAATAGCACCTCCACCTCACACACTCAGCCCTCCTGCTGTGCTCCTCCTGTACTTCAGTGTTCACCCACTCACCTGCAAAGCTTAGCCTAGAGAGTTTAACAGTGGTAGCCCTCCTTCAAGGCAGCCCCCTCTCAGCTCCCTTGGCAAATGAGGAAATGAACTCTCTTTATTTTGCTCATGGAATCCACGACTTCTCTTTATTACACTTAAAAATATGCACAGGTATACATTTATTTATATGTGTGTTTATTAACATCTCTGTTTTCAATATATACTAGCCTATGGCCTAGGAATCCGACCCTAGTTCTCAGGAGATAGTTAAGAGTACTGATATCCTAACTGGTTAAATAAGTGCCTACCTCATATCTTCAATTTTCCTTTTGGTCCTGAAGTCATCATCTTATTTATTTGGCTGTTTGCAGATCCCCATATGCTTAGATTTGCTGTTATTTGTTTGACAGGGTTCTGGGGCAGATTTTTTTGTTGTTGTTGTTTTTTAAATGCTATTCAGCATGTATACCTTGTAACTTATAGTATTTGTCACTTCACAATATACACTTTAGTAATAAATAAAGTTTTTAAAGCACATAATTAGAATGTGTGTTGAAATAATGTAGATTTTATGAATGGAAGACAAAGAGCTATACTAACACTAAAGGAACATCCTTTCAGAATTAATTATGAAACTCAAATCTATGCTTTGGGGAGAAGGCTGCTCTGCCCCTGCTCTGATTTTTGAACCATTGTTTTCTGCTGAAATGGCATGCTTCTCTGCACTGGCACTGCTGATCATTCTTCAAGGACAACCTTAGTTCCATCCTCTTGAAGTCTACTTTGACTACTTTACCTTTCTCAAATCTTGCCTTGTCTGAATATCAACAATGGACATGGTGTTTATGCTTACTTTAGAGCTCTTTTTAAGCTTTTGAGGGTGCTTCTAATCAAGTATTACATGATTAAGACCATTATCAGGCTGTTATCATCCTTTAAATCCATGGTCCTCAAGTGGAATCCAAGAATTAAAATCATTATCCGATGACATGGTACAGAGATAGAAAATCTTAACCCCTTTGCAGCCTTAATGAATTAGGAACTCAAGATCAAGGAGGAGGCAAGGAGGATGGCATTAGCAGCTGCTGCGCAAGCTCTACAGGTGATTCTACTTAAAGTCTTTGGCTTTTAGTCCTAGTTGTACATTAGAAAATAAAATGAAATTTTATGCTAACCCTTACAAAAGAATGTGATTTAAAGACTGTATGAGGTTAAAACTTGGTTACTTTTTTTTCTTTGCTTCTTTGCCTGGCTACATGCATACATACATGAACAAACTTATCTATATACTCATCCATCCATCCATCCATCCATCCATCCATCCTTCTCTTTCCTTTAATACATTCTTTTCTGAAGATAGAAATGAATCTTCATAATCCAGGTCGCTGACCAACATATCTCTAGAGAGCCAACAATTTGCCAACTATTCACTAGAATAGTGTTTTGTAAAACTTGCATTGCTCAATGAAAATTTTAAAAATACAGACTGGGTTATAATGTCCTTAAAAATGAAATAAAAGAAAAATGTTTAGGGTAGTAGCAGGAAGCAAAAGAGACCTCCTAAAATGAGCCTTCAATTTTGCTTTGTTCACAGTACTTTGTAAACAAAAATTTACCTCATTGAAGTTTGTCTAAAATATTGCACATTCACCAAAAAATAGAAAAGCATAATCGTTCAACTTAGGTAAACAGTCACTTCAACAACTTTCAGTGAAACAGTGTGATTTTACTAATAAATGTCTGATTTTTTATTACTCCTTTCAGATTTTATTTAATGTTTTAGGTTCTCACACTAGCAACACAAAATGAGGTTTGCATATGCAGGCTGGATTTAAGAGTACCATCTCTAGTTGTATCCATTTACTGATAAATCTCAAATTTATCCTTTTTTTATAGCTGAACAATACTCTATTGTGCAAAACTACCACATCTTCTTTATTGAATATCTATTTTTGTGAATATATTTGTCTCCCTCACTTTTCTCTCTCTCTCCCTCTCTTTCTTTCTTTCATTCTTTCTTTCTTTCTTCCTTTCTTTCTTCCTTTCTTTCTTTCTTTCTTTCTTTCTTTCTTTCTTTCTTTCTTTCTTTCTTTCTTTCTTTCCAGAACCAGGATTCAAACTAATGACCTTGCACTTGCCAGGCAGGCACTTGTGCCATAGAGCTGCCTCCCTAGCCCTTCCCTCACTTTTTTCAAGTTCCTAAAATACTGATTTTTATATATATCTTCCTCATGGAAATTTTCACCTTTAAATCATAGCATTACTGTCTTAGTTATTCTTGTCTGGTTGCAGGGACAAACACCTGACACCCAAAATGAAGGAAGGATAGGTTTATTTAGCTCACAGTTAATGAGGTTTCAGTCCATATTTGACTAGCTCCAAGGCTGAATGGAACAGGGCAGAGAGTATCCAGTTCATGGTGGTGGGACAGCAACAAAATGGTGAGAGAGGCAACCAACCAACCAGGGCAACAGAGACCAACAGAGAGAGTCTGTCTCTCTTATGTTACATTCAGATTCTCTGCCTCAGGCTACACCCATAATCCTATCAGTACTAAAACACATAATCCTAGTAGATCATGAGTCAGTCTCAAATTCTAGAAGTCCTTGCCTCATGACTGTATGAGGCTTTAGGGGGACAACCAGAAACGAACCATAACAATTACCTTTAAAAGTTCTTGAAAAACTAATCAGGGAAGTCATCACTTTAGTAAACTATGCTGATGAAAGTACTGTAAAAATACACATCTGGCAAAAATTTGAACTTGACAAATATCTTTTATTTCCTAGGAGAAATCATTTAGTATTCTTCAATTTATCTGGCATACGTGGAGAGGAGTAGAGTGAGGGCAAAACACATGCTATCCTATAAACAGTGAATTAGCTTCGGCTTACTAAAAACATTTTAATTAGTGTTTTCTCTGCCAAGTAACATACTCACTTAGGCATTTGATGAATAATAAACCTTCAGACTAACACTGTTGCTTAGAAATGGACCAATAAAACTCTAAATTGATCCATTGCTGGAATAATTTCCCATGGATACAGGGGCCAAGGCTCCAAATGTTCTTTCAGAGTTCTTTGCCATCTGACAAGAAACACGAACTGACAATGTTTGTCTGCAGCAAAGTTGCACACGTGCATTCCGGGGTCTGCTTCCTATTCCTCTTCACTTTAGCTGCCTTACACTGACCCCCACATATGTATGTTCAGTGGAGATTTGCCTCTTTGTTCATGGAGAGGCTTTCACCAGACAGCGTTTCTGAACCAGCCTACACTAGTTCATCTCAAACTATCTGTGAAGATTAACAGGGCTTTACTTTCACTATCATCTTAATCTCTAACGTATTGCAGTTCAGCAATTTTGTAAAACAATTAAAATTCACTACTAAAATGTCTGCAAAAAAGCATAGAAAAAACATATTTAATATTTAAAATTATCCACTGACATCAATTATAGCCTTTTAGTGCTACCAGTTTTTTCATCCTTCCTTTCAGTTTCTGTGCAGACCAACAATATGTAGTTTCTGGTGAGCACTGGAATATCAATCATATTTTTAAGGTGGGAGGCTCTGTTCTAGATAATGCTGATATATTTTTGTCTATTACCTACAATCAGTTTTGCAGTTTTCTACATCTAGAATGTGTATAAAGACAAATTTCTTTAAAAAAAAAACTGATTCTACAGTTCTACCATCATGAATTTTGCCTGTTCTTGTCTGATATTGGGAGAATTTAACAAAATTATGGAGGCTGAAAATCCAAATCTGCAGGGTAGAAAGGTTCCTGAAAGAGCTGATGTTGCATCTCAAGTCTGAAGCCTGAAGGCTGTAAAACATCTTTCCCAGGTGTTCTGGTTTGTGACTAGATGCTCCCACAAAGCCTTACATAGCCACAAGTGGGGTGTTTTCAGAGCTGACTGAATCTATAGTACGTGATGTAAGGACTAAGGTTATGTAATTGCTATATCAATCCAATGATTGGTTTGGCACCACTCTAGTCCCAGTATCCTATAATACAAAAGAGGCATAAAGAAGATGCTGATGTTCCTTTCTTGTTTTGCTACTTTCTGTATGCCATGAATTATTTTTCTTCTAGGATGCCTGTCTGCCATAACACCTTTCTTTGGAGTCAGGCAGTTATAGATTTAAATGTCTGTAAACTGTGAGCTAAATACAGTGTTAGCCTTTGGTGTTGTGTATTTTATCTTAGCAACAAGAAAAGTAACTATTTCAGAAATGGGTACCAAAGAAGTCGAGTTGTTGTTCTGAAAGTACCAGGCCATGTGACACAGCAGCCTTCAACACTGGTTTGTGGAAAGATCTTATAAAGGTTTAGATATGGCAAATAAAATAGCTCTAGGTATCTGAGGCTGTACTTGGTGGTATATTATGTCCCGATATCAGACGACCAGAATGTTGATAGAAATGATCCCCATAAAGGCCAAGCTCAAGAAGTTTGTGCTGGGAAGAAACACTAATTGACCTTTATAATCCAGAAAATATGTTATGCCTGTGCAAAAAGTTTGTCTGCATGTTTCTCATGTCCAGAGACTTTTCCTGATACTGACACTAAGGGCAGGGAACTCATTAGCTTTGCAGAAGAAATTCCAAAGCAGTGTATGAGATGGTGGCATGGATACTGTTTGGAGTTTATTCAGACTTTTATTGAGAATCAAAAGCAAAATGCCAAGCAGAATGATTCAAAACAATGTGTATTTGGTCAGAAAGGAAGTTCCAGTAAAGTTGCATCAGCCTGAAGAGATTAAACAGAGGAGAAATTCATAGTTGAAAAGACTAGCAAGGAAAAGGCACATATTTTAGAAGAAGACAGCAGCAAATATACTGGAGGAAATTAAAGAATCAAAAGCACTCAAGCTTTTGTAGACTCAGATTGGCCAAGTGAATGAACTTTCTCTGCAAAGTTCCATAATGGTGATGGCCTAGACAGTTTGTTCCTTTAAATGTGGATCAGAGTACTCAGAGATTAGACACTTGACATCTATAGCCAAAAGACAGACTGTGGGTGCTCCAACTGGCAACAGGCCTTGCCATAAACCATGTGGCACTGAGTTTTAGGGGCATATAGAATGTAAATGTTGTGAAATCAGAAAGGCTTCCATTCAGATTTCAGGGGAAAGGCTGGGAAGCCAGGCACAGTACCCTGAAATGACAGTGTATGAAGCTCTAAATGTGGAGCCAAAGGTGCGTTGCAGGTCTCAAAAGTTTGGAGAATCCAGGAATATGGATTGCTTGAAAAAACTACAAGGAGCAGAGGCTGCCTAAGAGAGAAGTCACAGGGGCTGCCAGCACCAGAAGTGTCATAGGGGTTAAGCCACTTAGGCTGTCTTGATAACTTGCCACGGATTTCTAGGGATGCTCCCCATGAAACTGCTTTCAAGGCTTTTGTACTGCTTTGGTTCCATTGTTTTGCTTTCTCCATGTGTATCTTTTGGGATGGTAATGTCTGTCTTGTGCCACTGAATGTTGGAAGTGTTTAATTTTCTTTTTGTATGTACAAGGGCTTGCAGCTAAGAGTTTTTCTTAAATTTCAGAGGAGACTTTGAACTTAGATTTTTCAACAATGCTGAAACTGTTAGGACTTCAGCATCTCTTATAGATGGACTAAATGTCCCTTTTGCATCAAAGAGTGTGCATGAAAACAGAAGGAGAACGTTACACCTTGTGTCCATAAGTCCCCTTAGAGCCTCATATAAAGGTGTGGTGCTTGAACTAAATGTTTGGAATTATAAATTTATTCACTAATTGGTTTGGCACTGCTCTAACCCTGGTAGGTTACTTAAAATATAAAGAGGGGCAGAAAGAAGCTGCTAAGGTTACTAGTTGGTTCCTTTGCTCATTTTGTTACTTTCTGTCCTGTTTCTCTGCTGCAGTGCCTGTCCAACATGCCACCCTGCCTTGGAGCCATCCAGCTATGGACTGTAACCTCCACAAACTATAGGCCAAATAAACCTCTCTTCTCCTACCATAGGGCATCAGGTGTTTTGTCTTACCAATGGGAAAAGTAACTAATGCTACAGGAAAAGTTAGTCTGCCATTTTATTAAAACCTTCATCTGGTCGGGGGATGAAGCCCATTCACCTTGTGGTCACTGGGAGCAGTGCCAAGCAGTAATCAATTAGAAGAGTAGAGGCTTCTTTGGCTCATGTTTTCAGCCTATGGTAGGCCAGTTCCACAGCAGAAAGAAAGAGAGAAAGAAAGAAAGAAAGAAAGAAAGAAAGAAAGAGAGAAAGAAAGAAAGAAAGAAAGAATTAGCTAACAGGGGTAAGTGCATGGTTTAATGAACAAAGAGTGAAGGAAAGAGCGAGGGAGAAAGGTATACCTTTCCAGGTCATGTTCCCAGTAATCTACCTTTTCCAAATAGGTCCTACCTACTAACACCAAGCCAGCTGTAGCATCCCCATAATCCAGTTGTCCTTCTCAAGTTCCCATCTTTGAACACATAAAGCCATAGCAGAATATCCAGACATAAACTATAACAAGAGGAAATGTACTTTAAAGTCTCTCAGTTTAAGTGTTAGTCTCATCTGAAAACTCAGTTCTAGAAACATTCAGAAAAATGTTTGAGCAAACAAATACTAACATCATATCCTAGCTCAGCTGATACATTACTTTAGTTACCACAAAATTCTGGCAGAGTCACAAGTTAAACATGCAAAAACAATAAGTAAAGCAGAATGGGATAAGGTTCAGAGGATGAAGGTCTTCATTCCAAACACTGGGTACCTAACCAAGAGCCTCACACAAGCTATATAAGTGCTACAACAATGGGCCACACCTTAAACCCTTAATATGATTTTCCTGGTTATACATACTATGAGGTCCCATTTTATGTGAAGCCATATGTACCAATTACTTCTATCACTGTTATCTGAGTTCTATTCACATATTTTTATTCCAGTGTTTAAATCCACCATGTTTTCTGTAGACATGAAACAAACTTGTTTTCTCTATCTAGTTTCCCCTCCTCACTGCAATAATTCTACTTCACATCTTTTCATCTTCTACCCATCCTGAATTTGAAATTCAAACTTTATTTTTTCACAGATATTTTTAACTTTAACCCAAAGCCACCACTCAAACAATAAAAAATTGAAACTTGAAAAAAAAAAACAAAAAACCACCACTCGAGCGCAGGACCTTTTGTTTGCTTTCTCAATAAATTACAGTCATTTTCTATTTCCTTTTATTTTACTTGATTTATGTATTTGATATAGGGTCTCACTATGCAGCTTGGACTCATAGTGATCCTCCTGCTTTCAGCCTCCCAAGTGCAGGTATTATAGGCATGTGCCACCATGCCCATTGATAGTCACCTTCTCAGCATGCCAGGGAGCAGGGTCAGTGTGGCGTGTGGTGCTAGGGATCAAACTCTAGTCCCTGTGCTTGCCTAAGCAAGTTCTTAGTCAGGTGAGCTATCTAGCCATTCCCTGTGGTCCTCTTCTAAGATGCACTGGCACCAATATGTCATTGGAGATTCTCAGGCTTTGTCCACCATTTCAACTCCAATACCTTGCTGACATGTTGTTCCCAGAAAAGTAGGTACCTTATAAGTATGCTGATGTAATCGATCAATCAGTCAATTAATTAATCAATCAATCAGTTGAAGAAACAATACGCAAAACATTTCATAGATTTATATGAATTTTTAGGATAAAAAGGGCATAAGAAATATAAACTAATTGCTAGACAAAGATAAGGCTTCTATAGCAAAATTCTAAATATGTTATTTTTACTCTCTCAATAATAATCTATTATTCACAAAAGTTATATATGAGTTGCAAACAGAAACTAGGCATACACCTAAATATACCTATGAACCTATTTAATGGAGAGCAAGTTTTCCAGTACAACTTATTTATCATCCTTTCCCTCTACAAAACTAATATTGGGTCATAAAGTCCTTCAAAATTCTCTGGCTTTGCTTTATTTATAATTTTAATTATCTTGTTGCCATTTAAAAATATTAATGTGGGTTAATTTTTGAGATTAAATACATAAATTTGAAAGGAATCTACATTAACATATCAGCCAAATAAAACATATGCAATTTAATAAGATAAATTATGTGCTAAAAATATCAGCTATTGTGCATGTATTTCTATTGATAACAGGATAGTAAAGCTCAAATGTAATGCACAGTACCCAAATGATAGTGAAAAAGGCATCTTTGACTTGCCTTCAGATTAAGATCTGTTGTTATAAATTATAGTATCAAGAAATCAATGAACAGAGCTAAATGCTCCAAAGGTTTGTAAGTTAAAACAAAAATGACAACTGCAAGTATTGCTCATTATCCTGATTTAAGAAAGAAAATTTGGAAAATCAGTGTCAATTACGAAGCTAAATTGCAGAAAAACATCAGCAGGGTGAAACTATAGAAAGAAGGTACTACTAGTCGGAAAAGTATACATTAAAACCACTAAGGATTATTTTTTTAATTGAATGGCAGATCATTTCATCAGGTGTTTCTCTATTTGTATATTTCTAAATTTGAAAAAAGCAATTTAAGGATAAAAAGTATGAAATACATATAAAGTTGTGAAAAGTTCCTCAGTAGATATTTCTTCATGTAGACATAAAGCATTTCCTATTCACTGTAATTCATTCATTTCATTTATATAAAATTTCTGTGAATCTTCCACTCCTAAACATTATCATAGAACCCCCCCACACCCCACACACACACATGCACACTGGGCCTTGAACTTGGGACCTTGTGATTGCCAGACAGGAATCTATGCCACTCAACTATATCCCCAGCCTCCCTAGATCATATTAAAACAAAAATGTCAGCAGTATCTTCTTGTGATCTTCCCTTTATGGCAGTAGATCATGGCCACCAATAATTATGGGAGTTAACCTATGCTATTGCTCCCATGTCACAGGTATAAATATAATAAGCCACAATCTCTACTAAATATGCACTATGCATAGTTAGTAATTAAATGTTCACTGAGTATCAAATCTGTTCTGACTTTTGTGAACATCTTGGGTGCAGAAATGGGCATTATCAAGAAAATCTTTGTTTACGAAATTACTTACCATTACTTCTATGACTTGATGAGTGTTCCCCAGAGGCTGCTGTAATCTAAATGTGGTTCCCAGTCTGTGACGCTATTGAAAAGCACTGAAAACCTTTAAGAAGTGTGGCTTAGGCCTGGTGAGATAGCTTAGCTGTCTAAAGTGCCTACTTAGGCAAGCTTAGGCAAGCTTGGAGGACTGTGGCTCTATCCCTGGCCCCACATGCTGCTCCAGCCCTCAGGGCAGGTTGAGTAGCCAATAAAAAACAAACAAACAAACAAATAAACTGGGCTCTAAAAAATAAAAGAACAAAGACTGAGGAGATAGCTCAATGGTATAAGTATTTTCCTGGCAAGGGCAAAGTCCTGTTTTCAATCCCTGGTGCAATAAAACAAAACAAACAGGAAAAGAAGTGGGGCTCAGCGTACAGAAGTTAGGTCATTTTGAGCAAGTCTTCGAACTGGATATTAGGATACCAGTTTCCTCCTTTCTGTCTCTTTGCTTCCCAGTTGTCCTGAGGTGAGCAGTTTCCTCTGATCAGTTTCCATCATGATGTTTTTATGTGCCACAGGTGCAAAAGCAATGGAGCTTAGAGATCACAGGCCTCAGGCTCTGAAGCCATGAGCCAAGGTAAAATGCTCTCTCTTTCTCTTTTTTTTTCAGTCTCTTTTAGACAGTCTCATTCTATAGTCTAAGCTTATCTTGAACTCAAACTTATGCTTCTGTGCCTCCCTGATGCAAAATAAACCTTACTGCCCACCAAAGAGTGTCTGTCTCAGTTTGGTGCACTGATAGAATGCTGTCAAACACATAATGGAGTACAAAGGAAGCATAAACCTTTTAAAAAGGCCTCATCTATTTGTCAAAGCAATATCTTTGGGATAATCTGAATGTTTCCTGATGAAGCTAAGTAAATTTAGTTTAATCTTTGTTTGGAGAGACTATCAGGATTCCATCAGGAAACAAAAAGGCTAGTGACTGGAGCTTATCAACTTGGAGTTTATTTTTCACTTATTAACAGAAATCAAGAGACAGTGAGTTAGAAATATGTCAACATTGTTATTCCACTGAACTAAAAATAGCCTGTAACTTATTTATCCATTCATTGGTTGATGGGCATTTGGACTGTTTTCAAGATTTAGTTATTACAAGCCATGCCTCACTACTAGATTGGACTTACAGTGATTAGCCTGTTTATAGACTCCCAAGAACTGGGAATACAGTCATGTGTCACCACACCCAATCTCAGTTTCCATCTCTGCATGCCCTGAGGATGGGGCATGCATGGCAGGTCCAGAGATCAAACTCTTGTGCTTGCAGGCACTTTAGTCTGCTGAGCTATTTGAATGGCCCTAAGATCTCTCATTATATTGTCATTTCACATTGTGCTTATTCTTTTCTTTCCCTCCCATCTGGAGTACAAGAAGTGTGAGTACATTAAAAATACAAAATAATTTATAGTAGCCACATTCTTTGAACATTGCAACATGCATCAAACAAGTAAGTAAGGTTACTGTGTGAAGGAATTGTTGTGCAATGATTTTTGATTTCTGAAAGCAGCTTTTTTGCCTGTTGCCTCCTACACTTCCTTCAAAAGCCAGTCTAACTCATCTCTAAAATAGCCTTCACTGACCAGGTTATTCCTTAGCATGGACTTATATGTGTGGCACAAAGCACCATTCAGTTAACAGTTGTAATTTTCTCCTTTCGTGCACACTTACTTTAATAACATCTCTCCCTCTCAAAATATGAAAGACAATTAATCAAAACCTATACTTTGTTTATTTTCATTGATTTTTAAAAATACTATGCCAGGAATATAACATGCTCAAATAGCTATTACTATTAAGAAACCTGATTGCTGACCATTGCATCCATCCATAGGTCTAATAAGTCATCTCAATCTTTTGCTCAAATTTTTTAGGTATTTTGGTCTTGGTTATTCTGGTTTTATAAATCTCAGTTTTTATTTTTTTATTACCTGTATGCAATGTATTTGTTTTTCCCACACATCTAACTAAAACATTTTATTTATTTTAATGTAATATACTTAGATAATTAGTCAAATATATAAAGTATTCATATCTACAAGAAAAAGAAATTTCATAACAAAATAATATGAGAATAAAAACAGCGAATATACTGTGTGCCATCTTAAAAGAATGGCCCAGAGTGCAAGAGAGGTGAAATGTAAAAAATTAAATTCCCCACAATAAAAGATCCAATCAAAAAATGGGCAACCAAAATAAATATACATTTCTTGGAAGATGTATAGGTGGCCAATAAATGTATGAAAAATGTTGACCATCACTGGCCATCAGAGAAATACTAATTAAAATTATACTGAGATGCCATCTTACCCCAGAAAGAATGGCTATTATAAGAATATCTAATAGTAACAAATGCTAGTGAGGTGAGGTGGGAGGGAGGAACTCTTCTACACTGAGTATAAACTGGTACAAATACTATGAAAAATTGTGTGGCGATTTCTCAAAAAACCAAAGTATCTTCTCAAAAAAGTTAAAGCCATCATGTCACAGGGATATATGTATGCTTATATTTTTATCAGCAAAATTTATAATACCTAAATCTTATGTGTCCATTAGCAGAAGTATGAATCAATAGAATGTGGTATTTGTATTCTCTGCCTTAACGTTAACTAAACTTGTGACGTTCCACAAGCAATTGAATACAAGTTAACTTGAGAACCACCTGATAAGTGAAGTAAGTCAGACGCACAAGTTCAAAATATATACATATATAAAGACATCAAATAGAAAACAGCAAAATAGGAAGTACAGACATTCAAATAATTCTTAAATTCATTATTCTGTTGTTTGAAAAATTCATTGTATACAGCAATATGTTTCATTTATAATAGTTTTTCTTAGTTCATTAAAACAAAATGTGTGTAGTTCATTCATCATGTCCATTTTCTAACCTAATCTATAGTTATTACAAACAATAATGAGATATCATAGCATGTATTTTATTACTTTTAATAAGAAGTAACAATGTGACAGTTTCAAAACACTTTAGTAGCACATCCCAATAATTGCTACAATGCATGTTGTCCTTGTAGTAGCTATTTAGAGCACAGGATGCAGACATGATAATTTTTCTAATCGTTATTAGTACAAAAATTTCTTCTCATTGAACTAAGAGAAAGTAATTGTGTACATAGTCCAATATTTCATAATCATAGTGGGTTATTGGCAGAATTGTCATGTTGTAAGCTGTTGATTTAAAACTTTTACAGCTCAGTATGCTAATAGTACCTTATCAGAACTGCTCTTCCAGAAATAAAAATAAGATGACATAAGTATTTACCCTGTGCTTTTAATAACCTTACAAATGGGGCAGGGGGAAAGACAGACTGCATTCTTAGAACAGTTAGGTGAATTTAGAGAGAGTGAGCTTCCAAGTTTTACCTGATCTTCAGTTCTTTTTTTCTTTTCTTTCTTTTTTTTTTCAGAACCAGGGATCAAACTCAGGACCTTGCACTTGCCAGGCAGGCACTTGTGCCCCTGAGCTATCTCCCTAGCCCTGCTGTTAAGTTCTTAAGCTTTGTGATATGTATATACTTATGTCATTAAGCCGCTGGAAAGTTCACATGTGAATAGTTCTCTCTAGAATAATACTTTACAAAATAAAAAACATAGATTAAATGGTATCTACTATGATTATTAATAAAAATACTGTGTCAATATAAATTATACTTTCCCCTTAATACCAGAATTCGTCTCTTTCTCTCCCAGGTCTTCATTTATTGCCTCCGTCATGGCAAGTGGTTCAATGGAAATGAGTGGACTTGGTAGCTTCTGCAGCAAGCAGCTATTAAAAACAGTGATCACTGAAACTTACTATTCACTCAAATCAAATGAAATGTTTTCTTTCTAATGGCCATTCTGTATTTTTCTTATGAACTGCATCCTAATTCCCAGTTCTCAGTAAGCATGAAGGTCAAAGATTTTGTCAATCATTCTCACCACTACCAAGTGCGCCTTTGCTGTTGGGATCTCTGAATCTTCACTGCTGTAGACTAGGGTCCTCCACACATTAAATGAAGCTACTAAAACCATTTCTTGGTATAAAAACAAGTTCAACTTATCTGAGAATCACTGATGAATGGTAGCTTTAGCACCATTACCTCTTAAACCATGTTAAAGTTGCTCTTCAAATGTCTATTAGGGAATTAACCTGCAGAGCATACATGGTTTCGACAGTTGAAGGATTCATGCCACTCTTATTTATAATTTAATACAAGGAATTTTTATATAAAATTTATTAAGGCAGGATTTCTGTGTTTAAAATATGAATCTTCTTTTTATTTTTTCTACCCATCTTTTCTTTTCCTTTTTCTATGTGACTAGTGTATCCCTTTCAATTATTGATTTGGTTTGTAATATAGATCGTCTGTTCAACAAGGTGTAAATACAAATATTTACACCTCCACACCAGGTAATTTCTGTGGCTCGCTTCTTGCTCATAATTCTAATTATAAACTGGAAGTTTATAATTTTAAATTAATTACAATCACCTCTTTTTATTTATTTACATTTTAGATTTTTTTCTATTTTTTATTTTAAAGAGAATTAAAAACAATAAAAATGATATAGAATTTCAAAATAAGATGAGAGGAAATTAAGCATATTTACTATATTGTATATTGTCACCTCCAAAGTGATTGCTCAGATTATCAGATATAGGCATGCAAAATTGATCAAACAATATAAGCATGAACTGTTCCTTTGAATGAATTAATAGAAACTGGTAGTACAATCATCTTAAGTATTTTATTTCCCCTTTTCTTTTCTCCTTTCACCATTCCAGTTGTTCTTTCCTTTAGGTGAGCATAGTATCTCTGCAATTCTCTAAACATTGTTTTTTTCTTTAAATATATTTTAACATCTTTCTACATGAAAATATGTTGAGCTTGCTCTTCTGTTTCTTACAATTGAATAATCTGCAATAATAAAAAAACACCATTATTATTTCAGTATGCCATGACTTTAAATTCTTTTTTGCTGTTGCTGTTTTTTAAGGAATACAACATAGTTAAAAAAAAAACCAGCCAAAAATAAATAAGAAGAACATTAGAAGTGATACAAAATGTCTCTAAACAAAGTAATAGGAATTCAACAATGGTTTCTGTATTGCATGACGTTATCTTCAAATTAGTTTTTTAGGATATCAGGTACAAACGTGCAAAATTGGCTACAGCAACCACAGTAACAACAAAAAAGTTATAAGAAAATGGAAAGAGGAAGGCTGGGGAGAGAGCTTAGTAGAATAAGGGCTTGCCTGGCAAATGCAAGTCCTAACTTCAGTCCCTGGTATGAAAAACAAAAGAAAGTGAAAAGAAGAAAAATGACAATAAAAGAATAAAACTTAAGAAGTAATTACCTCTTTCAGAAGACCAGCATAAATTGGCAGTACAATTATTCAAGTTTTCCTGCATATATGTATAAATATAACATTTGCTCATCACTCTTTTGTCCTTTTCCTCATCCCAGTTTTTCCTTCCCACTGAACAAATTCTTTTGTTTTCACAATATATGTTGTACCTTTTAGATTTTATTTACTCTTTGAGGTTCTCACACTAGTGAGACAAAACAATGTTTGCACATGTGAGCCTGGTATATTTGGCTTACCTATATATTCTTCAGTTGCATCTATTTATTTATAAAAGCCTTTTATTTATCTATTTGTACAGCTGAGCAATATTTCATTTGTTTCTCTTTCTTTGTTTCTCTCTCCTTTTCTTTCTTTCTTTCTTTCTTTCTTTCTTTCTTTCTTTCTTTCTTTCTTTCTTTCTTTCTCCTTCCTTTCTTCCTCCTTTCTTTCTTTTCTTTCTTTCTTTCTTTCTTTCTTTCTTTCTTTCTTTCTTTCTTTCTTTCTTTCTTTCTTCCTTCCTTTCTTCCTTTCTTTCTTTCCTCTCTTTTTTTCTTTTGAGTTGTCTCCTGACTGATTTCCATAGTGGTTTTACCATTCTACAATCCCACCAGCAGTGGCAAATAATTTCTTTTCCCCCCCAGCCTCTTCAGCATTTGTTATTAATTGATTTCTTTGTA
>PVJA010041636.1:0-17756 GCA_004027025.1 Myocastor coypus
TTCTTCTTTAAAGTTCTTATATTAGGGAGACTATACGATATTTACACATATAGGTCTGGTTTATTTCACTAATGAGTATATGTTCAATATACATCCATTTATATATGAAGTCTTCAAACTTATCATTCTTTATGGATGAGTAGTATTCCATTGTATAAAAATACCACATTTTTTTTAACCATTCTTCAAATGATGGACAGTATGTATCTGCTTCCTGTTAGTCCAAAGAGAATTATATTCTTTCCTTTTTTTGTTTCTTTCTTTTTTCTATGCAACATCAATAGGGAGGTGGGTCATGCCCACACACTGTACTCTGTAGAATGATTGTGAGGACAGTATGCAATATGTCAACTTTCAAAGAATAGAAGAGGGAAAAGAAAAAAAAAGTAGCGTGGTTTTAGAAAGGTTAATGTTTAATTGTTTGATCAATCTTATATACCTATATGTATTAATCTAAACTGATCTGATGATGAAAATATGTAATATAACCATTGTTAAGTTTAAACAATAAAAAAATTGAAAAAAAAGTAAATATGAAATAAAAAAACTAATAAAATGTAAAAAAATAAGTTGGTATCTTTAGCAATAGGGGCAAGCTTCAGTTACATAACAAAATCCAACATATATCCGGAACATATACAGTGGGTTTCTCTTTGATAGATTGATTTTAACTGCTGGATCTGACTGTCTATCCAGGAAACAGTGTCCTGCAGCTGCTGCACTTCTCCCATGAGTGTTCCTGATACTGCTGGTATGTGGTACCCTGGGGCTGCTCCCACTGGCATCCTACTCAAGCATTTCTTGCATTAGATCTAATGATTTAGGTACCAATTAAATATCTAATTTTCAATAATTTATTCCTTGTTGTCCTATTTTTGTTTTTTATATGCTTAAATCTCCCTAATTCCGGGAAGTTTTTGAAGTTTCATTTACAAATATCCATGCATAATTGAAATTTAATACTTTATATTAGAAAATTATTGTAAAAATATTTAGGTATGTTGAAACAAAGTAGTTGATATCCCAGTGTTCAAAATCACACTCCCTTAAATTGTTCCTTACGGTTACTGTGTTTATTACCTCAAAAGGGAGTGTGGTGATCAATGGAACTCAAGTCAATTGGTCAATTTATTTATCAGGTCATATTGATTGTTCCAATGAATTAACATATATTGATTTATTATACTTAAATTCTAATTCATTATATATTTTATGGTCTTCATCTTTGTACTCTGGAATTGGTGTTTTATAATTATATTTTTATGTACCTTCTTCTGTAACTAACAATAAGCATAGTTATTTAGCATAAGCTTTCTGGTATAATTTTCATGTTGTATATCACAAAATCTGCATTTATTTCAGTCATTAATCTCAGATGTGTTTTCTTGCATTCAAGAATCTGTAATCTATCCACTGTCTATAAGTAAGGCTGCAAAAACATATGATGTTTTATATTTCCTCTGATATCTTAAATACTTGAATAATTTTCTAGGTATATTTTCTTAATTTTTATAATTTTAAAGTATTCTGGGCCTGCCATGTGTTTCCTACCATGTTCATGAAGTTCAACAAGTTTGTCTGATCTGGAAATCAAACTTTATATTGCTCATCTTCCTGCAATATTCAGTGTACATATATTTAAAAAATTAGTCATTGCATTTATTATATTCAAGCCCTATACTTCTTAATCTTACTGACTCATTACATTTGTCTTTAAAGCTTCACAATAACAAACACACATATGTAAATTTGAGTTGAGGACAAATACTAGATTGAGAATCAGTCTAAAATCAACTCTGTTACAACTGTATTACTATTCTTTTTTTTTTTTTTTTTTTTTGTATTTTCTATGGGGTATCACTATACAGCTCACATGCACAGCGATCTTCCTGTTTACAGTCTCTTTAGCACTGGGATTTCAGGTATGCACCACCACACTTGGTCTTGTTGGTCAGCTCAGTGAACCTGCGGTGGAACTCGCATTGCTGATGATACCAGTGATCAAGCCCTTGTCCCTGTACTTGCCTAAGCAGCTTCTTAGTCTGCTGAAGTATCTCAGTGCACCTTGCATTACTGTACTTTCTATTGTGCTAATTGGGCTCATTAGATCATTCATGTTTCCAATTAAGTTCAAATATCTGATAATGATATATACATTAACATTTATACTTCAAAATCAACTAGTATAGTGCTGATTCATCAGGATGAAGATTGGTTGATTCACATTTTGATTTTTAAGTAATTGGCTCATATAGTATTTAATTTACAAAATTAAATACTTCTCGATAGAGTCTTCACTCTTTGTATATATTGATTGGGCAGTTATTCAACCTGATGGCAGCAGATGATAAGGGCAAGTTGCTACATGAGTACTATGAAATAGCAGTATTAAGAAATTCAACGAGGGAGAAAAACATAATTTGAAGTATTCTGTCTTATGTATTCTGCACAAAGGAGGCATGAGACAATGCATAGAGATCTATCATTTTAAGATTTTAGAATATGTATGATTATAAAGGCTACAGGATACAGACATAGTTTCAAATCTTTCCAAAGATTAGTCTTTCTGAACCAATACAGCAAATGAGTTTGTGGCTGTGTGTTGCTAGGTGCTTTAAGACAGTTCAGAAAATAGCTATTATTATCATGTTAAGTAAAGAAAATCAGCTTTGTGTATTATGAAAAACAGCTGTCTGCTATCAGACCTGATTGGAGATTGTTTTAACTATTTTGTTGGGAACATTTGCAAGAATTCATTGTATCATCGGTGGCATCTGTTGTTATAAGAAGTGGCATCTGGATGGACAAGCACTGGTCTGGTATAATTATATAAAAATGACAATTTCCTCTCTTCATGTAATTAACATTGGTGAGTTGCAATGTTGGACACTGGACACATTTTTTAAATGTATAGTTTTAAAATATACATGATTACAAACTCATCTGTGCATCTTAAGCTGTTTAGCCTTCCTCTCAACTAGTAATAAGACCGGGAATATTTTAAAACAGACATTATCTCTCATCCAACTGAATGAAATAGAATCTCAAAAAGAATTTCCTGGGGAGAATACCAGATATCTTCTCATATTTTATAACTAGTAAATTCATAATTTTGCAAGGTCCAGACTTTTCAAATTAAGTCATGATTCTCTTCCTTCTTTCCTTCTTTTCTTTCTTTCTTTCTTTTTTTCTTTCTTTCTTTCTTTCTTTCTTTCTTTCTTTCTTTCTTTCTTTCTTCTTTCTTTCTTTATTCTTTCTTTCTTTCTTTCGTTCTTTCTTTCTTTCTTTCTTTCTTTCTTTTGTAATGTATTTGTTGTTATAGGGTCTCATTATGCAGCTTGGACTAATAGTGATCCTTCTGTTTTCAGCTTTCTCAGCGCTGGGATTATAGGCATGCACCACCATGCCTGGACTCTGTGTCCAGCTCAGCCCACCCTGAGGGTGTGGCTGGAGTGACATGTAGTGCCTGGGGTCCAGCCACCGTCCCTGTGTTTGCCTAAGCTTGTCTAAGCTTGCCTATGCTGGCACTTTAGTCTGCTGAACTATCTTGTCAGCCCCAAGTTATGATTTCTATGTTACCTGTTTCGAGGTGAATTAGCTTTGGTTGCAATTAGGAGGTAGACTACATGTACCTTTTCCTCAAAATGATTTTGATGATTTTACCTTTAAAACAGCTATCACTTCCTACATGCTCAGGGGTTGTTGCATCTTTATTTCTTATAAAGCTTCCAATTTTTCTAATTACTTAATACATGGCCCAATAATTAAACTTTTGTCTTAAAATTATAAATATCTAGCTGACATGACTTCTATTTTATAATAGATTAATGTTTGATGTAGCAGATAATTTTTTCATGGAGTCTTCATAGGGAAGTATAAAATCAACTTCTTGGTATCTTTATGAATAAGTATCACAGCTTATTGGGTGAAATGCTTAATTTATTTCTACATACTTTATAGTATTTATCTTCTGTTCTTTCTTAATTAGTTTTTTCACAGATCAAAGCTGAACTCTGGTTTTCTGATTCATTCTCTCTTGCAGGACAGGAGTAGAAAGACGGAGAGGGACAACAGGGATATCACATGGATGAAGGAGATTTCAATGTTTAACAAATTTGCATGTCATCAATAAATGCATTAGCACTTGAGCACCTAGCTTTTCCAGCAATCACTTTAATCAGCAGGTGGTTCTGACTGAGTGACCATTTTAAATCCTTACAGCATTTAGCTTTGACAACTTGCTAGAGACAGGCTGGCTCTGCCCATCAATTCTGTGGCATCTTCAAAACCAGCCAAGCTACTTACAGTAAACACTATTTTTCCGAGATGTTAAAAATAAAATTTAAAGTGTGCTCGTGCATTT
Organism: Myocastor coypus; assembly: GCA_004027025.1. NCBI lineage: Eukaryota > Metazoa > Chordata > Mammalia > Rodentia > Myocastoridae > Myocastor > Myocastor coypus. The sequence continues at coordinate 4,364 of PVJA010041636.1, forward strand.
TAATTTAAATCCCACCACTTATTTGTTCTTTATTTATGTGTGTGGTATTTGCAGTACAAATTAATTCAGCAGAATAATTCATGCCATGTCATTTCCCCTGGGCCAGTTTCAGAACCCTGTATGGCTCTCACTGACATTTCTGAGCTTTTCATCGTGCTTCTGTCTGTGTGATCCCTTCCACTTATATGCTCAGACTTCACTTCATCATTCCTTTCTCTTTACTGAAATTTTACTGAGCTCCCCACATCCCAGCTTTGCCATTCTCTTCCCATGTGGCCCAACCCTTCGTTCACAATGGTTATTCTGTGTTAGGTGTTGCAACTGGGAAAGCAGCACATGCTTTTACCTGTGAACTTCTGATGTAGATCAGATTTCTTTAAAACAGGAATGGCTGCTGAGTGTGGTAGCTCATGTCAGTAATTCCAGCACTTGCACTCTTGCCTGAGAGGTTTGGGGGAATTCAAGGTCCACCTGGCTGCACTCCCTGGACTAAAATACATATTTCCATCTTCTATCCCTAGTTTTAATTTATGAAATAGTGATTCTTTTCAAATGCAAATGAGTCTTACAACAAGCAGTATTACCCAGCTGTGATGATGCATTCACGGGAAACTTAATAATTTGGCCAGACCTTGTCCCTACAAGAGAAAAGAGTCAGGGAAGATGTAGTGGTAGAGCTCAGTGAGAATATGTTAGGTTCAATGCCCTCAAACACCATGCAAAAGCAGGTTTGAACATGACCCTCATATCTCATTGAAGCTACAAAAAGTTATCATGCATACGCAATAGAAATGCAAACAAAGAACAGAAAAACATAGATGTGGTCCTTTCACAGAGAGTTCTTCCTGTTCAAAATAAACACTTTATCCAATATGCCTTAGAACTCATCTCAGAATAAACTGTTGCTCAGGAACACATGAGAATGCATTTTTCTGCACAAACTTGGCAGTGCTGTATATCATCATGAATTTAATATTTGTCAAATACCTACACTTCAATCTTACCTGACACGTAAGTGCTGGATACCTTTTTGTCTGAATGTTGGTCATTTTTAAATTAGTTGTTTACCATAAACCACTTTATAGTGTGTGTGTGCGTGTGTGTGTGTCTGTGTGTGTGTAGGGTATGTACACATGTGTGTGTGCAGGTGTGTGTGTGTGTGCATGCGTGTGATGCATTTCTTTACACAAATTAAGGCTAATGACATCGGATCTCTTCTATTAGCCTTTAGAGTTCAAATTAATCTCTCCCTTTTATAGACGCTCACAATTAGTCACCAAATTCTGTTAGCCCACATTCAAAATATATCCAGGAGCATTCGTTTGTCATGATGAACCATAATGCTTTCTCACAATTCCAGACTTTGTGGCGTCCTGTAACTCCTCCACTGTCAACAAAGTAGTTAGTAAAACATTTTCTTAAAACATAAACCAGATCATGTCCTTCCTGTGCTGAAAATCTCATGCTGACTACAAGCTTCCAGGCCCATTTTTCTTGCCTCAGCTGCCCTTCGGCCTCTGTGACTGCACCATGCTGCCTCAGGTTTGTTCACTGCGTCTCCACCTTGGAGCTTTCTCCTGCAGTGCTCACAGGGTCTGTCCTTCTCTTTCCTTCAGCCTGTGAGGCAGGGCTTCTCACCACCCTATGCAAAGCAGCTGCCCCTAGAACACATATTCTGTGTTCAGTCTTTTTCTTTATTGTTTGTTTAATGACTTATTAACACATGAAATATAATTGTTCTACAAAATGTAGTAGACATGACTCACAAATAACACATCTGAATGATTTTTTTTTTAATTTTTATTTATTTATTGTTTCAGAACCTTTGTTTGTTTATTCACTCATTTTCATGGCCGGCTCAGCCCACCCCAAGGGCAGGGTTGGCGCAGCATGTGGTGCCAGGGATCGAACCGCAGTCCCTGAAGCCACCCAAGCTTCCCCAAGCAGGCGCTTTAGACCACTGAGCCATCCCGCTGGGCCCGACATCTGAATGATTTATGATCATTGAGAAATGAAGGAATTTCTAAGCAGTAAGATAGGGTTCCCAATTTATTTATTTTATTTTTTATTACTTATTTTTTAAATTTTTTAACATTTTATTTTATTTTAAAGTGTAAAAGCAAAAACAAAAGCCAAAACAAATAGTAAAAACAAAGGCAGAAAACATTGCAATGTACAACATTACATATGGTACAGCATTTCAAAACAGGAATTAAAAAATCAACAATGCAGTACATATTTCTATCATCAAATCTGTTCCTAAGATTAACAGATATAGGTATGCAAGATTGATCAAATAATTAAACATTGACACTTGCTTTCAATAAACCTTAATTTTTCCTTGTCATTTTTACTATATTCCTCACAACTAGTTGCTGAATAATGTATTCTCTCTTCTAATTTTCAGATATTTTTTCATGGCTTACCCATTCCTACCTCTGCAGAAAACTACTTTTCAATCTCTTTATTTTAAGGCAAATGCCCATGTATATAAATCTATATGAAAACATTCTTTTGCTCATTGACAAATTTCTTCACAAATATTATGCAAATTTACAACTTTTAAATATATAAATATCTTTCCATCAACTTTTAATTTCTAGTAATTCATCTAGATATTCTTTATGTTTGCATATCTGCCTTTTGATTGGGCAAGGCAGACACTAGCGTATAGGAAAATTTAATGTGTATTTACGGTATAATAGCTGTGAGGTCTTTAATAATTCTACTTAAGTCTATTTTATAGACAAAATAATTTTATCATGTGAATTATGCTCTTCAACTTTATGTAATTTTTATCATTTCATATTTAATGAAACTTTATGTATGGTAGATTATAAATCTATATATACTTTTGACAAAATATCACTTTATTGCAGAGAATTATATCACTGTTAAAATTATTACCTTTGGAAAAAAATATTTTATTATGGATGTGAAGATATTTGACTGTGTAGTGGACACATTCCGTTCCTAGATTTAGTTTGGCTTGGATTTGCATCCTGCCTCCAACCCTATATAGGCACAGCCTGATAAAACATTTTAACTTCTTTCAGGCCCTATATTCTTTTTTTAATGGAAATTTATGATAAATGTTCAAATTTAATACAATTTTCTGCAACAAGACACATGACCATTAATACCCCTCAAGAATCTTCCATTTACTTTTGATAGTTCTTTTTTCTTGACACTAAAGAAAGCTTTGCATGCCTTCTTCTGTGTCTGTAGTTGCTTTGTTGTGGCTTCCGCAACATTCTGAGTTGACCTAAAGCACCTTTCATGATCATTTTGACTTTGAAGAAGAGACAACGGTGGCATAATACCAGATGCATTAACAGGCCATATATTCTTATATATACAATAGAGATAGGAAGTATTCAATCAGAAGTCTCTTATTACATTTCCTCAGGCCTTCTATTTCTTTGCTTTTGCTTTTGTTCATTTGTTTGTTTGTTTTGCAAAGGAAGGAGGTTGGTTGTGTTCAGATCATAATTCTTCTATAATGTCATGTTTATATTATTGAATAATTTACTAAGCTTCAAAGAATCTCTTATTTTACAATACAGAACATAATGAACATATTGACATCCAAAATGTTGGAAAACTATTTGATAAATGCCTATTGAATTTTCTCCACACATTGATGAATAGAATACCAATTTTCACTACTGTAGAAGTTATAAAATGCCAGGGTTGGGGCTGGTACTGCGTTCCACTCATACTTTTCTTCTTCTTTTCCCTCCTTCTTACTTCTAAAGAGTCCAACTCGAGCAATCAAGAAATAATAGAATTACAGTGTTAAATTTCCTCATAGATTGTTATAACTCCAAGTGTGCAGTGACAATCACAAGGAAGTGAAGGGAACTGGGAAAATGCTTCTTTGAATCATTTAACTTGGGATTTTCCTATTTATAGTAAGGTTAAGAAGTGGAAATAAGTAAGTTGTTTGAAAGAGCTGCTCAGTTGTCAATGCCACATTAATTTACATAAATCTGACAATTCTTTTTCCACTAATAAGATATTTGACTGACAACATGATTAAGTTACATATGGCTCTGATGCCCCAAATCTAGTGAAACAGTATTGATTTCTAACAGATGAGTGTTCTAATTTGACACCAAAAGAGGCCACCTTGGAGCAAGCAACTCCTGCTGCCTAACTTAACCAGAATGTTACTGTTTCTTTTATTCCTTCCAAAGATGACTACAGTCACGTCACTAAAATTGCCTGATGTTGTGAACTTTGAAAGCAATAATTATGTCTCTTTTCATATCAGGAAACATGCAGCAAAAAGAAAATATTTCTTCAAATATATTTATGAACCCAAATATCTTAAATTTCTCTGGGTATCTCTAAAGTAACACCTTTCATATTCAGAAGTTGTACAATTTCACTTGAAATGCTTTCTAAAACCCACTATGGTTTAGAAATTATTGATTACTCATTATGTTTTAGAAAGTGTACCAATTCCATGGAGATCTAAAGCACTGGTGAATGTGAACCCAGTGGATCATGAGTCAAATCTTAAACTCTAGAAGTCCCTGCCCCATGATTGCATGAGGCTTTGGGGGGACAACTAGACATAAACTATAACAATCATATAGTCTCCCTAGTGCAAGAACTCAAGAGAAGAAATAAAAATGGAAAGGCATAACACAGCTGAACATAGGTGCATATATATTTCCGAGTTGTGATGTTTTTAATACTGCAAGAAACATACCCAGAAGGAGAATAGCTGGGTCCAATGGGACCTCTAATCCTAGCCTTTTCAGGAATTGCCACACTTCTTTCACTGTAGTTGTACCAGTGTACGCTCCCACCAACCATGGAGAAGTGTTCCTTTTTCCCCAAAGCTCCTCCAGCATTTATTATAGGCTGATTTCTTTATGATAGCCTTCTCTCTGAAGTAGCATAGTGTTTATATTTCTTTCTCTCTGAAAAGTGTGTATTCACATAAAATGGTCACTTTTTTTACTGGATCTTTGAACTCAGAGGTGATCTGATTTTTTTTCGCTTTTATATGTTTCAGATAAAAGCCCTTTTTGGAGAGTCAACTGATTGACATTTTTTCCCATGCTAGAGTTGTCTTTTCACTCTGTTCATTATTTCTTTTGCTGTGCAAAGCTTTTTCAGAAGATGAGATTTCAGTTGTTCAATCTTTGAAATATTTCCTGTACAGTCTGGGTTATGTTTGAGAACTCTCTGTCTATACATATGTCTTTGTGATTTTTACCTATTTTTTTCCAGGACATGAACGTCTCTATTCTAATATTTAGATGTTTGATCCATTTTAAATGTAGTTTAGTGCATGCTATTAGATATGGCTCTAGTTTTAGTCTTTGGAACATATATATATGTTTTATATATATATATATATATAGATAGATAGATAGATATAGATATAGATATAGATATAGATATATAGATATATATATCTATATCTATATCTATATCTGTCTATATATATCTATATAGATAGATAGATAGATGTAGATGTAGATATAGATATAGATATAGATATAGATATAGATATAGATATAGATATAGATACAGATATCTTAATTTGAGTCCTAAGATTTCTTTCTTTTTTTTTTTTTTAGATTCTATTGTGAAAGGAATGGATTCCCCAGTCTATCAGTGAAATCGTTGTTTGCAGAAATGCTATTGATTTCTGTGTGTAAACTTTGTATCCAGACACATTATTTAATTTGCTTACTATAGTGAATTGTCAACTCATGGTCAACTTGTGGGTAAACTGAACTACCTTGGTGCTGCATGTAGGGGACCATCTGCAGCAGCTTAAGAGGTGAATGCTGATGAGAGCTGGCTGAAGATTCAAGTACAACATGCTGTTGTAATGGATGCTGGCTGGGTGCTATAGGGTGCTGCCAGAAACTCTAAGAGGCTATTGGTCTCTTGGAGGACCTTGACTTGCTGGCTTTCCTGATCCACTTGGCTTTTCTTGTCAAAGGAGCAGCTCAGGACCTCACTGTTGCTGACAATAGGTATGGTTCACTTTGGGGGAGCTCTGTTCCTCATCTTGCATTGTTTTCTGGCTCCAGCAGGGAAGATGGTCCACAGCCCAGTCATCTGGAGAATCTTGTTCCATTAGCTTTCCTGGTAGGAAATCCTTAGAGCAACTCAAAACCTCACTATTGCTGAGAATGTCATAGTGCTTTTCTAGGGAGCTCTGATTCTTACCTTGAACATTGCTTCCTGGTTCAGATGCTTCAGCCTTAACACACATCCTTCATCTAGCAAGAATCCTTTCTAGCTTATACCATTGATGTTTGGGCCCTTCCAGCTCAGATCCGTACAGCTGGCCGGCACAAGAGATTGTTATAGTCCTCCAAACATTGCTCTAGGGATCTAGTTGGTCTTATATGAGGCACTGTTATGAATTTTATGTTTCAGTTGGACATAGGTAAGATATTAGATCCAGGGTCTCAGCTGAATTCTTTGGTCTTTAATGTGTGGACAGATTTCCTGCATCTTTGTGCTTGATTCTTTCAGTGGCTATTAGAAAATTATTCTATAAAATATATGCCCTGTACTGAATTGCTCCCCTTGCACAACATTGTGCCATAACATCTGGGTATTAGTTTATCCATTTCTTCTTTCAAAGAACCAAATATTTCATTCATTAATAATTTATCTTGTTTTCTTAATCTCAAATGCATTAATTTCTATTCTGATCTTTATAATTTATTCCCATGTATGGGATTTGTGCTTAACTTGTTCTATATTTAGAAGCCTGAGGTGCAAAATTAGGTCATTTGTGCTAGTTCTGTTTTCCTGTTGTAAATATTCACGGTTATAAAATTCCATCTTAAGACTGCCTTCTTTATGTCTCACCATTTCTAACATGTTGTATCTGAATCATTTTATTTTTTTTTAACTGTATGTATGTACATATGTATGTATGTACATATGTATGTATGTATGTTATGGCCAGCTCGGCCCACCCTGTCTGTGGTGCTGGGGCAGCATATGGTCCTGGGGATTGAACCACGTCCCTGCTGTGGCCTAAGCTTGCCTAAGCAAGCTCTTTCGACCACTGAGCTATCTCATCAGCCCTGAACCTTCATTTTAGTTGTTAATATTTTTTTCAATTTCTTTATTTTCATATGTGACTCATTAGTTGTTGAGAAGTGCTGTATTTAATTTCCAAATATTTATGAAGTTTGTGGTTGCTTTTTCCATTAATTTCTAATTTCATTACACTATGAGTAGATAATATTCATAGGATAATTTTGGTTATATTGTATCTGCTTAAGCATGTTTTATGGGTTAGTATATGGTGCGTTTTAGAGAACATCCTGTGTGCATCTAAGTTAAATTCTGTTGTAGGGGGACAGTGTATAAATATTTTCTATGTCCATTGTTCATAGCTTTGGTTCAATTTGATATTTCTTTGCTTATTTTTTCCTCCTTTTTCATCTGGTTGGTTTGTATAGCTGTGATGAAGCAGTGTTAAGATGACACATTATAATTGTGTCATTGCTCACTTGATTTTGTGTCTATGCATATTTGTCTTACACAGTTGGATGCTACAATATTTAGTGCATTCATATTTATGATCCCTGTCTATTTTTGAAGTGTTCCCTGAGCATGTATGTAATGACATCCTTTATCTCTTTTGAGCATTGTTACTTTGAAGTGAACATTGTCTGAAAAGGAAATAGCTTCTTTTGCTTTCTTCTTGGTTCCTGTCATATGGAGTATTGTTTTCCACCCTATGACTTTTAGTCTATGATTTAATTTTTGAGTTAAATGTGTATGTTTGTATGCAATATATTGTTGGATCTTGTTTGTAAATCTATTCTGTCAGTCTGTATCTTTTTTATTGGTGAATGCAGGCTATTTTACATTGATGGTTATAGTGAATATATATTGGCTTAGCTATGTCATTTTATCTTTCTATTCTTTGATCCTTGATTTTTTTCTGTTTATTGCTTACCCTATGTAATGGTTTCTTTACGTTGTCCTTGGAGTTTTAGTTATTTTTTCTATCTGTCTACCATATCTTTTATTATTTTATGTATTTTTTTATATTTTTGAGACAAGATCTCACTATACATTTCAAGCAGGCCTTTAACTCACATTTTGTAGTCCAGCCTGGCCTCAAACTCGTACCAATATTCCTGCCTGCTTCAGCCTCCCAAGTGCTGGGACTCCAGGCATACACCACTATGGCCTGGCTGTATTTGTTTTCTTTAAAGAGCACAAACTGGAATTAAAACAGAAAACATTATATATGACACAGAATTTCACTGAGCAAATTAATATCAATTTCACAGTACTTGTAATATGTAGTTTTCTCAGTTGCACGTCTCCCATTGCTGGGACAAATACCCAACGCTGAGAATGAGAGGAGCAAAGGTTTCTTTAGCTCACAGTTCCTGGAAGTTTCAGTCCACACTCAGCTGGCTCCAAAGCATGCTAGCACATGACAGAGGACAGCACTTCATAGCAGCAGAATTCAGCAAAACAGGAAAGGAAGGAGTAGCGGCAATAATGGCAATGGTGAGGAAGTCTGTTTCCCTTAAGTTGCATTCGGGCTATCCACCCCAGGCTGGGTGTAGTACCACATCCATAAACCCAGAAGCACGCACACCCATAATCCTAATGGATCATGAGTTAATCATAAACTCTAGAAGTCAGCCCCATGATTGCATGAGGCTTTATGTGAATAACTAGACACAAACCATAACAGCAGTGCTGTCTTCCAACCAGTTATTCATATTAATAGATATACACACGTAAAACTGGAAGAAGAAAGAAAAAGAAATATATGAGAAATTAAGAAGAGAGGCCCGGCAGGATGGCTCAGTGGTCTAAAGTGCCTGCTTAGGAAAGTTTAGGCCGCTTCAGGGACCCGGTTCGATCCCTGGCACCACACACTATGACTGGCCATAAAAATTTCTTCCTAAGAATTCTATATTCATTTCAGATGCCCAGTTCTGGACTGGATCTTTTAATTCAGAGTCTGATTATTTAAAATTCTTTATATGTTCTAGATATAAGGCCTTAGTTGTATACACAATTGGTTCTAACTTTTTTGCAGTTTGTACATTTTCTTTTTACTTTTTGGAGATTTTCTTTGAAGTTCAGAAACCTTTCAAAAAAGTGAAATCCTAGTTATTGATTCTTTAAAGAATTTCTCATGCAGTTTGGATTTTGTTTATGAACTATCTACCTATAATTATGTCATTAAGATTTCTACCTAGATTTCCTTTCAGGAGATTTAGTGTTCCTATTTTAATACTTAAATATTTGACCCATATTGACTGTAAACTTGTGCCTAGTGATAATCATGGATTTAATTTTAGTTTACATGTGGAAAGTCAGCTTTTCCAGCGCCATATTTTGAAGAGGCTATCTTTCTTCCAGTAAGCATTTTTGGCCCTTTTGCCAAAGATAAGGTGGATGAGTGTGTTTACAGTGTGTCTGCATCTTTTAATCTGTTCCATTATGTCTCATGTCTGTCTCTATGCTAGCACCATGCTGATTTTATCTTTATAACATATTTTCAAGTCAGGGATTTTGATTCGTCCTGCCTTTCCTTTCTTTTCCAGCTTGTCTTGATATTTAGGGTCTCTTTGGGTAAAGTTTTCTGTAGTTCTGTGAACTATACTAATAGTATTTTAATCAGGATTGCATTTAATCTATATAAGAATTTTGGGAGTATGGGTATTTTAACAGTGTTGGTTCTTCCTGTACTGGAGCATGGAATATTTTTCTATTTTCTCAAAAAAAAATTTTCAATATCCTTTCCCAGAGCACCATAATTTTCACTGTGTAAATCTCTTACGAACTTTATGAAATTGATTATGGAGTGTTTCATTTTTTTTGGATAGTATAGTAAAATCTAGGGTATCCCTGATTTCTCTCTCAGTGCATTGATTGTTTCTGTACCAAAACGCTACTGATTTTGTTAGTGTTGACTTTGTATCCTACTATGTTGCTGAATTTGGTGATTAATTCAGGAAAACTCTTGGTAGAGTTTTTGGAGTCCTCTGTACAGAGTATCTTATCTTCAAATAATGGTAATCTCACCTCTTCTTTCTAATTCTTATTCTTTTTTATTTCTTTAGGAAATACTTGCTATCTTTTTAAAGAAAAAAAGTATGGTACAAGATTTTGATACAAGAGTAACAATTTAATACATTACATATTGTTATCTTCATAATAGTTGCTTAGATTACAAGATATAAGCATAAAAAATTGATCAAATATAAGCAAAATACTTCTCAATAAACTAAGAAATTAGTGTAAATGTCTCATCATGCATATTTTTCCTTTCACCTTTTCTTCTTGCCTCCTCCATGCCAGTTTCTCTTTCTTTTTGAGCAATTTGTCCCCATTTCACAATGTCTATTGTACATTTTGGATCTTATTTAGTGTTTTAGCTTTTAACTCTCAGGAGACAATATGCAGTTTACACATGTAAGTCTGATTTATTTCACTTATAAGTATGGTCTCAAATTACATCCATTTACAATAATTGTCTCAAGCATATCCTTTATGGCTGAGTAGTATTCCATTATAAAAAGATACAGTTTTCTATCCATTCCTCAATTGATGAGCATTTGGGTTGTTTCAAAATTTAACTTTGACAAATTGTGCTTCTATAAACATGACTGCATATATTCCACTGTAGTCTGATGTCTTTAATTTTTCTGGGAAAATACCCCAAAGGAGAATATCTGTTTTCTTTTCAAATATTTCTGTTTCAAATATTTCATATCTAGCTCTTGTGTTCTTTGAGGTCTGCAATGACAAGTCCTTCATTTCATTCCTTTCTATATTAAATTTAATTTATTATTTCATTTTGAAAATTAAAAGACAAAGCAAATTCTCTTTAAAATAATGTTTTATTAAAAAGACTAAATAAAACCAGAGAGATAAGAACAAAAATTTAAGCTTTCTGGAAAACAAGTGGTAATATGTAACCATATTTCCAATGTTACATAACTATATCTTAATCTGAAGAACAGATTTGATGACAAAATAGATAAAATTTCAACCATTGTTTATCAGCTTTTCTTGTTCTGGAAATCTGTAGCATGCTTACTGTTACGTGTTACCTTGCTCCTGTCATCGTTCCTGACTTTTGTTCTTTGTTTTCTTTTTCACTTTTCCAATTCTTAATCGTTTTATTTTTCTCTGTTGTTTAATTGCTCTGGCGAATGTCTCCAAACTACATGGAATAGAAGTAGAAACAGTGGACATGCTTGTCTCATTTCTGATTTTAAAGTGAAACCCTTCAGTTTTTGCACATACTTGTTAAGGCAAAAATATCAAAGCAAACAGTAGCAGAGTATGATCTTGGCTGTTTGTTTCTCACAAATGGTCTTTATCAGGTTGAAATATAGAACATCTATTGTGATTATCTGAAGGATTTTTATCATGAATGAGTGCTGGACTTTATCAAAAGCTTTCTCTGCATATCTTGAGATGACCATGTGGTTTTTGTACTTGGTTCTGTTGATGTGGTGTATTACATTTATGGATTTGTGTATGTTGAACCACTCCTGCATTCCTGGAATGAATCCCACTTGGTCATTTGCTGCTTTCTGTTTGCTAATATTTTACTTAGGATTTCTGTATCTATATTCATCAGAAAGATTGGCCTGTAGTTCAATTTTTTACTTTGATTTTTCTCTGGTTTTTGAATCAGAGTAGTACATGTCTACAGAAATGAGTTTGACATAACTGCTTCTCTTTCAATCTCATTGAAGAGTCTGAGAAAAGTTGACATTAAATCTTCTCTAAATTTCTTATAGAATTACGCTGCAATTCATCTGGATCTGGCTTTTCCTTTTTTGGTAGGTTTTTTTTCTTTATTACATTTTAAATTTTGTTTCTTATTATTCACTAATTCATAGTTTGTATATCCTCTTGACTCAGCTTTGGCACCTTGTATGTATCTAGGAAACTGTCCATTTTCTCTGTTTTCAATCCTGTGAGAGTAAAGCTTTTGGAAGTAGACATTGATGATTTTGTGAATTTCTCGAGGGTCTGTAGTGTCTGATTTTTTCATTGCATGAGGTTTTTGGTTTTCTTTCCTTTTTTCCTGTTTTGATTAAATTGGCTAGGGATTTAACAATTTTATTTATACTTCCAAAGAACCAACACTTTGATTCATTTATTCATTGTATTTATTTCTTTATCTGTAATGCATTCATTTCTGCTCTTATTTTTATGATTTCCTGCTTTCTTTGGACTTCAGTCTTGACTTTCCTTTCTTTTACTAAGGGCTTGAGGGACAGCACAAGATTATTTTGGGGGTGGTGTTCCATTTTCCTACCGTGTGAATTAGCTGCTATATTATTTCTCTCAGGACAGCTTTCAGTAGATTGTATCTGCATTTTCATTTGATTGTAACTATGTTTTAATTTGCTCTTTTATTTGATCTGTGACCCACTCATTATTTAGGAGGGTGTTATCTAATATCCATATGCTTATGGTGTTTTGTGGTTTCTTTTGTCAATAATTTCCAGTGTTAGTGCACTGTGAGCAGATAGTATGCATGGGATAATTTCAAATCTTTTGCATTTATGTAAGAGTGCTCTGTGAGCTAGTATATGGTCTATTTTGGAGAATGCCTATTGTGCAGCTGAGAAGAATGTGCATCTGTTTTTGTTGGGTGAGTGTTATGGTTTATGTCTAGTTGTCCCCCCAAAGCCTCATGGAGTCACTGGGCGGGGACTTCTAGAGTTTGAGACTTGATCCATGATCCCTGGGATTATGGGTTTTAGTACTGATGGGATTATGGGTCGAAGTACTTCTGGGATTATGGGTGTAGCCTAGGGCGGGAGCTAAGGCGGAGAGCCTGAATGTAATATAAAGAGAGACAGAGAGACAGACTGGAGCTCTAGCTGTTGCTGTTGCTCTGCCGCTATTTTGTTGCTGTTCTGCCGCCATGAACTGGATGCTCTCCGCCCTGCTCCACTCAGCCTTGGGCCAGCCGAATATGGACTGAAACCTCTACGAACTGTGAGCTAAATAAACCTTTCCTTCCTTCATTTTGAGTGTTGGGTATTTGTCCCAGCAACGAGTAAAAAGTAACTAAAACAGAACTTGGTACCAGAGAAGTGGGGTCGTTGTTGTGACTGTACCTGACAAAGTGGATTATAAGCTTTTGGAAATGGCTTACGGGAAGACATAGGAAAGGTTCAGAGATGTCGGCTGAAAACAAAGCTGTAGAACGGCTTCGGCTGTTCAGCTTGGGCGATTTTGGTCAGAGCTTAGACCAGAAGACTGACAGAAGGCCTGCCTGTAAAGATCAGGCTGAGGAGGTTTCTGCTGGAAAAAAGGACAGCATTGGTCATTGGACTCCAGATGATTTGTGCTATGGATTGGCTGAAAGTCTTTCAGAATTTTGCTC
>PVJA010041638.1:0-17768 GCA_004027025.1 Myocastor coypus
TGGCTGCTAGCTTTTGTGAATCCTGGCGGATGTGGTCTGTAGGTGGAGGTGGAGCTTTGGGATTGAATAGTCCTGGTAGGCTCGTGTACCGGAACGATTGCCAAATGGGCTATTTGATGGGTTCAGTGCTGGAGCATGGGCTGGAGGGGTTCAAAAAAAAAAAGGTTGGGGGGGCGTGGCGGGGAAAGGGAAGGCAGGCCAAGGATCCTGACCCAGCGGCAGGCTCAGCTCCCAGCGGTGGGGTTTGGGCTCGGCTGGGACAGGAAGTTAGTCGCGGGAACGCAGAGGCGGGGCAGAGGGGCGCAGGGGCTTACCCGCGGCGGGTGCGCAGGCTCAGCTCCCAGCGGTGGGGTTTTCAAATCTATAATTTTCTTATTGGTTATGCTCTGGTCTCTCAGGGCAAGGGAGGCGAAGAGGCGAAGACTGGGGGAAGTATCCTGAAAAGGCCTAAAAGTCAAGGGCAACGGGTATGGAGCGACCCGTTATGGAGAACAGTGTCTTCAGGCTTCCTGCCTGGGTTGGTCAGCATCAGTTCCATGTCTGGTCAGCAAAGTGATCAGAGTAGGACTTGGAGTACATTGTTTCTATAGGGTCAGCCCCAGAGGAACTGCCCAGCCCAGGCAAATTCAATCTAAAGCTAGACTATGAAACTTACAGAAGTAGCTAATGCATATCTTGGTTATATGTGTGTGCAGGGGGGGGGCCGATAGAGTTGAACTCTTAGCTCAATTTTTGTTGAGCTAGTTGCAAGTTACTTTTGCAGGGTTGTTTTAATTTCTCAGCATGTTAGAGCTTGTGGCCTGTATGTTGTATTTTGTTTTTATTTAGTTAACTGTGATTCAAATGCAGGCCTAATGTTGCTGCCAGTGGTCAAGCTTAGGCCACATCTAGGGATAACGTTTCACAGCAGGCCCCTACAAACTTGTGTTACCCTTTGAGCTCAAGTGGGGAACAACTCAGGCAACCCAAGTAGATGTAGACAAGCACAAAGTCCACACGTATATTTTTAGATGGGGGAGGTCAGAGCCAGTGATGGAGATGCTGGAGCCTGAGCTGGCTGCAGGAGCACCAATGCCAGCACTGTGGCTGAGCTTGCAGAGCATGCAGTGGAGGAAGATCTGGCTCCGAGAAAAGGCGTCTTCTAGGAGTACTGGGTAAAGTGTTTTCATCTGGGCTTGATGTTTCTGTCAGTCGGACCTCCAGAGGGAACTTAGGGGTGCAGATTTCCAAATAGAAGCAGGAGACTGCAGCAGGAGAGCAAAGGCCAAAATGACTTTGTCCCAGATGACCACAATAGTCACATCTAACATGTCACCGCAGAGGCACTTGCATCCGTAAACCCGTTGTACTCAGCATCTGTTAGGCATTTTTCAATGGGGCCAGTACAGCCTGTGGCACCTGTACAAAGAGGGGCTGGCTGACTAGAACTTGTCTAAGGCAGAAGAAGTCATTCTTCAGGTCCAAGCAGGTGTGCCAGCAAGCTGTGGGTTTCAGAAGACTGAGAAAACATACACAGAGTGGTTGTATTGACCGTTGGAAGTTTTAAACTGGATTTATAGCCAGGTGAGGTACATTTTAACAGTTTGACAGGTTCTGGTCATTTTACAGTTTTGAAGCCTCGCTTCTCCCTCAGGGCACCCAGAGAGAGCTGGCAGGGACAGAGATACAGGGTGTACTTGAGCCAAGTCTCTTGCTAGGGCCTCCCCCCACATAGTGGAAGAATTTCCAAACCCCTGTGGCGACTGACTAATAGTTCAAAATGAGTGCATGGGTTAGGAACCACAGAATTCAAGGTAATGGCCGCATTCTTGGCAGCACGAAAATCTTGCCAGAGGTGACTATCAGTTAGCATGCCGATATGTGGTTGGATGCCTGCTTGTTCTTCCCAGGACCTCTGACAGCAATGATGTTCTGAGGCAGCAGCGCTGATGACTAGAGCTAGAGGTGAGTCTTTAACCCACAGCTCAGAACCTCACGACTGTGGTTTTTGCTCTCAGGCTGAGGCACGCATCACTGTCCTCCTATGGAAGAGCCAGAATTGATAGTGACACTTGAGTGAGCGGGAGGCTGACTGGCTCGGAGAGATGGCCTGAAAGTCTCCAGGCTGAAAGTTTGTGACTAGCAGAAGGGATGAGAGGCAAGAATCCCAGCTGCCCTACTGATGGCAACTTATTCACAGGGAACTTTTGAAGGCAGAGAATTCTGTTCCTTTGTCTACCAGGAAAGTCACAAGTTTTCCAACTTTTGCAATGACCATAGTCTCCTAGGGGTCCAACTGGATGGAGCTTGATCAGTCTTATCCATCCAGGCTCAGCAGGATGAGGTGAGCCCAGAAGGTCAGGATTCTTAGTATCTTCAAGATGAAGGGGACATTTATTTTTTGTGTCCACAGCCCTTATAATTCATAGATAGAATGTGTGATCATATATCAGAGTGAATTTTCTTATAAACATTAGATATTTTTCTTTTATCAGGTTTCTGGGTAACAGTGGTTGATAGGTTTTTTGCCCCTTTCTTGGTGTCTTTGAGAGACATTTGACTTGATTGTCTCTAGACAGGGAAACCGTTGGAAAGGCCATGGCAACACATTCCTCACGACTGATAGCCCGGTTTGTTTGTTTTTTTTCTTGTCAAAATGCAGATCTCAGAAGTTGCTCACAGTCACTTTGGGTGGGCATCAGCTGATGTCATCTGACCAGGATAGATGCAGAATGCTCTAGGGGGGTCCTCAATGACCAAATGCAGGCAGTGGATGGCTGTAACCCATCACATTGTTTGAAAGTAGCCAAGTCAGAAATGAGGAGTGAAGCTGGAGGTGTTCACGGCAACTACAGCAGCCCACATGAGCACCAAGGAAGAATTCTTAGAGATGCAAGGTGAAGTTTCATTTCATTTTTAGCTCTGTAAAAGACCTTTTTTTGTGAAGTCAGGGATAATGGGGTTTGACTAATTCCCCTCTGTGACTTCTCATGTGTGTCTTGTGTACCCTTAAGGGATGGTGCAGAGGACAAAGGGTGAGTGTCCCTCAGACAGAGACCATTCAGATGCCCTCCTGGCCACACTTCTTACAGGGACAGGCATGGCTCAGCTGAGAAGCATGTGAGGCTACTGCTATGCCATATGTCAGAGGCCACAGACTTCAGTCCAGTCATACACCATGGCCAGTACTTCCCAGTCTTGGAGCACAGATGGAACAGCCTGTTGCTTACACTGTCCAGGCCATCCACACAGTCGTTCAGGAGCACTTGGGGCCTAAGCATTCCAACCCCTTCCATGAATATGATCCCATCTAAGGAGAGCTGATTGGACCTCCTTTCTGCTTGGGCTGAGCAGGACTGACAGAAAGACTAACAGATTTTCTTGAGGGTTTTACTGGAATCAAGCAGGCAGCCCAGCCAGGCAGCCAGATAGACAGACAGACAGACTTACTGATTGTGTCCTCCTCCTTTTGGTGTTTGATGTGAGCCACTCAGCCACTCAACTGTTTTTTGTTTGTTTATTTGTTTTGTGCTTTTTTTTTTTTTTTTTGTGGAACCAGGGATTTAACTCCAGCTCTTGTTTTTGCCAGGTAAGCGCTTATTCTACTGAGCTATCTCCCCCGCCCATGAGCCACTGGAGGTCCAGGAATCCTCCTGTAGACTCCCTAGAGGACCTGAGAGATCTCAAAGATATGCCTTCCCTTTGGGACCCTGAGAGGTCCTTGCTCCACTTCTGAGGCCCATGACCACAGACCAAACAGGCCAGCATGATTGCTCTTCCTGGATGGTGCACCAGGTGCAGCGGCAAACAGAAGCACCTACACAACATCTAGGACTTGGAGGCAGATTTATTCACATCAACAGACACTGACTACTGTCATTCCCACAATATCAGCCCCAGATCTCTGGTGGTCTAGGACAAAAATAGGATAAATAAGTGCAAAGCACAGAGGCAGAATAGCTTGTCAACTGCATATCAGTTCTTGCCATGCCCGTTGCAGTGACAAAGTACACATTGCAGGGCACAGCCTTCCCTGAGAAACAAAAGGGAATAGGAACTGTAACCGGAACCGCTATCTAGCCACCTAGGAAACTGCAGTGTACTGGCTAGAGGACATCTTCTGCTACACTTCCACTTCCCGGTGCTCTGGCACCTGTACTAAAATGCCATGTTTTCCACCCTGGAGTTCACAGAGATCTGGAGCTTATAGGCTTTCTGGAATTGCTGGTTCACAGAAGTCAAGCCACACATCTGGTATCTGCTTGCAGTGAGGTGCAGGGGAAGTCTCAAACCTACCACAAGTGAACAAAGAAGACTCTGTGGGTCTGTGGACAACGTAACGGATAGCGGGTGTGTAGAGCCTTACAGAGCACATTGAGTTTAATGAATGCAGAGTGGAGAGATGAGTGAAAAGTACACAGATAAAGTGAGACACACCTGACCTGAGGCCCTGAGAAACTGAACTAGATGGAGGCAGGATGAGAAGAAAAATGAAGCAGTAGTCAGCTCTTTATATGGCTTTTGCTTCTCCAGAAATCTATATTCCTAGAAAAGCGCAACCTTGACCACAGTTCAGGTGTCTCTCAGTTGTAGCATGTAGACGTAGCATGCACCAGGCCATGCGTTAAATTCTGAACACTGCAAAGAAATCCCCTCGGTGAGATTGTTACAAAGGTAAAGAGGAGCGAAAATTATGGCATTTTAAAATACCATGAAAACTTTAGGAAGCATTGTGGCTGAACACCTTTCTGTAATCTCTTCCTAGTTCTATGCAGAGTAGGTCTCAGAGTCTCACGGGTTTTCCACCCTATGGCTTTCTTTCCACCAGACTTGTGATGGAAATGTCCCTGGCCTCAGTTCGTCACTCACAAGTGAAACAAGACCTAAAACTCTGTAAGGAGTGAGAGTCTATGTAATGCATAGCTTGAATTAAAGCTTCAAAATCTAAGCGCCAGCCAGGTCGCCCAATGGACTAAAGTGCCTACTTAGGCAGACTCAGGGACCAGGGTTCTATACCCCAGCACGACAAGCGGTGCCGGCCCCACCCCCAAGGCCAGGGTGGTGCACACCTATAATCCCAGCACTTGGGAGGCTGAGAACAGGAGGATCACTACAAGTCCAATCTATGTAATAAGACGCTATAGAACTTGTACTAAGTACATAAAAAGAAATAAATAAAATGTAGGAACGATGAGGTACCTTATGATTGTCTCTAGTCACTCGATTTTTCAAGAGAACTTGGAAACAATTTGTCTAAAAATAAACTGATAATACCAAGGGTTTTGGGACAACGTTGCATTTCATATGCAATGATACCACTTGTGTTGCTAAGTCAGGCTCCGAAACCCCAGGGGAACATTCTGAAAACACCTTGCTGAAGCTTCTGTGGTAGGTCTGCTCAGAATCCTCTCCAGGTGGCAGCTCGCACCTGGGCATCCAGTTTTCATTGTTTCTACAGAAACATTTTCACATCTAGTGCTTAATCGGGGGGTGGGGGGAGGAATCAGTGTCATTCATAGGCAGGGAGGACCAGTATTCAGACTGAGAGAAAGCCAGAGTACATGTTATCTCAGACTTAGGAGCTGCTGCGAATGGGCAGGGGAAGTACTCAGTTGTTTTGCCCCATGGCAGATTTACCAAGCTTTAGCCTTGTGCTTGCCAACACCAAGCGGGGGTAGGAGCTACAACCCGAAGCTGGGCGAGCGGAATTTCCTTGATAGGTAATTTGGAGAGGGGACTTAGGGCCCGCTAAGAGAAACTGGTTATCTGTATAGGATTCTTGATTTTAAGGGAAAGGAGGAAGTGTTAACATTCTTCAAACTGTAAACTAAATATGCATATAAACATAAACAGATACATATGCATGTACAAATAAACATATACATAGACACCTATGTTTGATTTATTTGTGACATAAATAAGTATGCTAGACATTTCTAACGAGTTAATAGTGTTACATACCTAAGGCTTATTTATTTTTTAAACCGTATCCTTGCCAGTACCATGATAAATACATAGAATGTATGTCATCAGACTCCCACCCAGTAGGAAAGCTGTTCACCCTTGTTGCCCCCACAAATTGGCAGACTTTCCAAAGCTCTGTAAGCCACAATGGACATATACAGAGAGGCGGAGCTGCAGCAGATATCTCCAAAGTCACAGAGGAGAGAAAGAGATTGCCCTCCTCTGCATGGAGCTGGGAATGGGGCTGTAGATAGGCCTGAGAGGTGACCTGCTATCCTGTCGGGTCTCTGCGCACCGTCCTGCCTGGTTCACACAGTGGGTTCAACCAATGGGAGCCCCAGGCCAGCGACGGGCTGCTGAAATGGATGCAGCGCTGGTTTACCCCCTTGGCAGGGAGCGTGTTGCAGACCCTCTCCTCTGCACTTACACCACCGCCGCTCCAATATTTTGTGAAAGACTTATGCAACCCTTGACCTCATGGCCTATGGAGGGGACAAAGTGTGGAAGCTGCCAGGATCAGAGAGGACAGCCTCTTTGAAGAAATTTGCCAGTGTGCTGTGAGTCCCGTGCCTCGTTCACTCAGAGTTCTGGGAAGAGTTTGAGGAAAACTCCTTGAAGAAGGCACATTCTATCTGTCAGAAGGGACACAGTGGACAGGGTTATCTGAAAAAGAGTCACTGACAAGAGCCTGATTGAAGAGGCCAGTGCGTTTGCAGTACCTGACACTCACTAAAAAACAAGAGCATTTCTTACTGTGCTCAGGGGGCCAGGATGGATCTGAATAAGCAACAGAAAGAGAGGCTGAGGGTAACGTGCGACTGTAGCTGTCAAGTTACTGCCACCCCACTACAGAGAGCTGAGTCCCTCTAGCTCATGTGGCCCCATCCTGCCACGTGAAAAAACCTTACTTCAGGGATTGAGAGTGGGCTCTTATAAACTAAGGGGTATTCATAGTGCCACGTGGTATCAGCGATATAAATTCAGAGACAGCTTACATGTGAATATCCACGGCAGCTGGTTGGTTAGGGAAGCCGGCCCTGAGCTCTGGCTTTCGCCCTAACTCACTTGTAGTCGGTCTTTCCCCAGAGGCCCTTGCGTTTCTCCAGGTTTGAGCTGGTTGTAGGAACGCACCTTTCATCGTGCAGCTTGTGTCCTCTGCTCACGTCACAAAGACAAAAAGTAGCTTCTCATCCCGGAGCTGAGCTCTGCCTCAGATGGAATTCCCCTCGGTGGTGCTGATTGGGTTCATTTCAACTTCTAGACTTGGTTACTGTCATGGTTTGTGTCTAGTTGTGCCCTCAAATCCTCATGCAATCATGGGACAGACTTCTAGAGTTTGCGATTAACTTCATGATGCACTGGGATTAAGCTTGTGTGCACTACACCGATCCTGGGGTGGATGGCCTGAATGCAGCTTGAGGGAGACAGACTCACTCTCTGCTGCCACTGTCGCTGTTACTCCTCCTGCATTCTGCCACCATGAGCTGTTGGCCTCTGCCCTGTGCCACTCTGCCTTGACCCAGCCGAGTATGGACTGAAACCTCCGGTAACTGTGAGCTAAATAAGTCTGTCTTTCCTTCATTTTGCATGTTGGATACTTGCCCCGGCAACGAGAGAACAGTAACTGAAACAGGTGCCTGTCTCATTGCAGAGACGCGATGCTTGACACCTGAAGTTAAAAGGGGAAAAGTTTATTTAGCTCACTTTGTGGAGCTTTCATTCTATAATCAGCTGGCTCCAAGGCAGGATGGTACATAGCAAGGGGAAGCAGGTCACAGTGGTGGAAGATGGTAGAGTTAATGAGGGAGAGAGAGAGAGAGAGAGAGAGAGAGAGAGAGAGAGAGAGAGAGTGAGAGAGAGAGAGAGAGAGAGAGGCGGGGAGGGAGCAATGGCAGTTAGGAGAAGGTTCTTTCTGTCACTTATATTGTATGCAGGATACTCACTACCCACTCTGGGACCATAGCACATGTAGTACTTAGACCCCTAACCCCAGCACTGGACCACAAATCAATCATAAACTCTAGATCCAACCACCTCCAAAAAGCCCAACTGCTTGACTTCATGTGGATTTGTGGCAGACATTTAGACACAAACTGTACCAGTTCCTTACTACTGACTTTGAAACTAATGCTTCATTTTGGGTAGAATGATCGCTATCTCTGTCTCTGTCTCTGCCTCTTTCTGTGTCTGTCTTTCTGTTTGTCTGTCTGTCTGAGCAGGAGAGAGTAAAACCTTAAAGTTTTAGTTTGAAGTCTATCTTTCAAAGGACCTGCTAACTGTTTATCCTCATGCTATCTAATTATCTGTTAGAACTTTTTAAATACACTTATAAACTGCCTCTGGGGAAAACTGGAAGAATAGAGTTTTGAAAAATGTAGCTCTCCATAACAATTGTAAAACCCTGTCGTTGGGTAACACTGTTACGTGGCACGTGGCATGTCGTCAGCTAACTCAAACTCAGGATGAGAAGTTCAGTTAGGACTCTGTTGTTCTCTTAATGTCTGTGTATTTTCAGTTAGATGGTTTAGAAATAATTTAACAAACCACCTGGCTTCATCATCTTTAGCCCGTCAAGTAAGCGAGGCAGGACGGCCAGTGTAGCACCTAACTGACATGACGGTGCACGGCAGTGATGCGGAGGTCACCTCATGATGGCGTGGACTGTGATCGCCGTAGACGCGGAGAGGGACAGAGAGCCACACGAGGCTGCGGCACAGTGGGCAGAGAAGGGGCGGCTATGAAGGGAGGGGGCGCAAGTCAGGTTGTGTCAGGGTTTGCCAGCATCTATCAGCCACGAAAAGAAAAGCAGCACAAGGTGTGAGGCAGAGAAGTGAGCCGAGTGGGCTCTCATGCTGCGGGGATCACGGTCTCTGTGCTGGAAGCAAGTAAGAGGAAAGGGGAGCGGGAGGATGGGACGGAATGGGACAGGACGGAACAGGAGTTCCGGATTGTCACCGTCATCTCAGCAAAATGTTGCCACATTTTGGCCAGAGTGCTGGAAGTCGGGAGAGCTGCTGGGAATCTGTACACACCACGAAAGAAGACTGCACCCTTCACTGGGCCGCCAGACACCAGAGCGAGTCGTGAACAGAGCGGCCAGCGAAGACGCACGGTTTGCTCTGGTCCATGAATTCATGGACCTGCTCTTAGCTAAATGGAAAGCAAAGCATTTCGGCTACCTCAGTGACTATTTCTGATATTTCCATTTGATTCCCAGTGGGACTGTCGAATATGCAGACAGATGAATGACAATGGAGACAGATAAAGATACACAGGGCTATAGAGAGGGTTCCCAGCACAGACGATGCTATTTATGAATTATGTCAACTCCAAGTAAATTTCGGAAAGATGGGCCTCTGTGTCTCTGTATAAATACATGCACAAAACTGAAAAAAGAAATATACCTGCGTGTTCTTGTAGGTGCTATATGTATAAAAGTTATGGAAGCAGGGGTGTTTTTCCAAATGAGAACAGAAATAAAGATGGAGCAAAGAAGATGGAGTGGAAGAAAAATAGAATGGAAAAAAACACAGATGGAAAGAAAGTGGGATAGAGATTTTGCAGACAGGAAGAGGACCAGGAGTTGGAAGAAGCCGGGAGAAGACGGAAGGGTAGGGCGTGAGCACGGGATGAGGATGTGCCAGACACCTGCACCAGCTCCGCACGCTCACTGCCGTCATCCCTCACTGCAGACGTGTCTTACTGCAAAGTAGAATCTTTGCACATTTTTCCAGATTATTGAGTCTTTTGCTACATAGTTGTTCATAGTACTCTCATAATCCTTTTAATTTTGGGGGCTTACCTTTTAGCTTTAAGAAAGTTTGCATCTATTTCTCTAGCTGTTGAAATTTTGTCTCTAGGTTTTAATTTTGTCAAATGCTTTATATGGTATCTGTTGAGATAAACATTTTTGTCTTTAGGGTTATTTTTTATTTATTTATTTATTTATTTATTTATTTATTTATTTATTTTTGCAGAACCGGGGTCTGAACTGTCTTTAGTTTTTAATGTGAGTTACATTGCTTACATGTTTAATATTAAAACATTATCTGGATAGATGTCATTTATTAACATTGTAGGTATAATTTTGCACATAACTGGAATAGCTTTATTAAATTTTTATTTATCAATTTTCACATCTGTGTGAAAAACAGGCATATTCTGATCATTTTTCATAATGTCCTTCTCAATAGTTAATGTCAAGGTTATACAAGCTTCAGAAAGCAGATTGGATTTTCTCTACTTGTACATTCTTGGTGACGAATTTGTAGCAATTCGAATGTGAATTTTAAGAATTCATGGCAGAATGTCCCCAAATGGGAGCTGTCATTGTGCAGAAGCTTTAAATGACACCAAATCTTTTAAAGAGATAGAACTATTAAGATTTTCCTTTTTTGTATCAGATTTCGATGTGATATTTGGTATTATCAGTCATTCTGAAATTTCAGTGATATTTGGAAATTATTTGTAATGTAGAAACAATCTCATCAATACCAACTATAATTACATAAACTGGTGGGTGAGATTCAAACTTCCTGTTTCATTTATTAAAATTATAGTATCTATGCTGCTCAAATGAGCACCATCTTAAAAATTACAGAAACGTAAATATAAAACATGGCTCATATTGATTTAAAAGCATAAACCTTTGGAAAAATGTCTGCTATAAATACCATAATTAATGTGTTTGAAAATGTTAAAAACTATTTGCAGCATTACCTCATGTTTGCTCAGTACACTACTAAAATTTGGCCTGAATAGGAAACAAATTCACAGGGATTTAAAAGTAGAAAAATGTTCTTTCTGACTATGCTCTTAGATTTTTTCTGTGACGACACATATTTTTAAAAAGTAAAAGTTGTTATTAGGATTAGTAATTGAGTTTAGGAAATTTGCTGAAAAATTATCTAAACTTCACAAAATTTGTATTTCTATATATAGGTAACAAACAGAAAGCAGATTATTTTAATGTATTATTTAGCTGAAACAAATATTAAAATTAAGAACCTAATTTACCAAAATCTGCATAACTTCTTGGAGAAATTTTAAATTTAGAACATTCTTTGAATAAAAGTAGATATATATCATGCTCATTTGGAAAAATGACAGTGAGAAATTCACTGTCAAAACGTCCAGAGTACATTTAAGTTACATCATCGATATTGACCCTAATTTGCATGAATGTTTAATGTCTTCAAAATTATTGAAGATTTCAGATAGCAACTTTGGACATTGCATGTGTTAATATTTGTCCTATTAAAATAGACCTTGACCACTGAAATAAAATACAGAACCTGGAAATCACACCCAGGCAAGGGACTGCTGATAAAAGTGTCAGGAATGCACAGCCAGGGAGGTCATCCTTTCCAATAAGTGATGCTGGGAACCTGGATGTCCATGCATAGAACAGCGTAGCTAGATCTCTGTCTGACTACATACAAATGTCAAGCTCAAACTAGATTACAGATGTCAGTGTATAACCTAAGTGAGAAAACAGGGAACTACTCTGACAACGGTCCAATAAATGACTTTTTTTTGGGGGGGGGGCAAATCCATAAAAGCACAGGAAGCAAAAGGAAAAATAAAGACCAATAATATTACGCCCAGCTATAAGCTTGTTGCACAAGTGCAGAAATGATGTTAAGAGACAACCCAGAGAATGGGAAAGAAATATTTACAAAATAATCATCTCACGGAAGATCAACATCCAGGATGTAGACTGAATCCCAAAAACTTAGCAGCAAAACCCCAAATTATTCATTGAAAATGTGAGCCAGCGATCTGAACAGATATTTACAGAAAGAAGTTACACAAGCATGTGACAAAATGACACTAATTGTCAGAGAAATGTGCATTGAAACCGGAATGAGATATTATTTCAACTTAGTCAGAAAGGCTACACAACAAAAGGCAACACTGAAAATGCCTGCAACAGGGTATTAAAAGAGGAACGCGTGCAGTGTTAACATGTACAGATCCATATGTTCAATGCAGAATGTTATTATGGAGTTTCCTCAGAAAATTAGAAACAGACTATCTGAGTAATGCCACTACTGGACACACATCCAGTAAATAAATAAACGCAGGCAGTAAACCAGAGAACCCTCTGAGTTTTCCTTTTTATCACAGCACTCTTTCCAATTACCAAGCTGCTGCATCAACAGG
The DNA here is from genome assembly GCA_004027025.1 of Myocastor coypus. Taxonomy (NCBI): domain Eukaryota; kingdom Metazoa; phylum Chordata; class Mammalia; order Rodentia; family Myocastoridae; genus Myocastor; species Myocastor coypus. The sequence goes on from PVJA010041638.1 coordinate 12,109, forward strand.
TGAGTCCAGTAGTAGGAGAAAGAAAAAATAAAATAGCGCGCACACACAGGGACACGGCAGTGAGCGATACAAACGATGAAATCCTCCCAATTGTGGTGGCCTCCGTGGGCCAACAGATCACAGTGTTTAGTGAAGTAACTCAAACAAGAGCAGTAGTAAGTATGCATGACTTCCTTTAGGTAGAGGCGACAGAAGCTTAGCTCACGGACGTGGAAAGCAAACATGTGGTTACCAGAAGCCGGAGTGCATAGGGAACGGAGGGGATTGGACAGAGATCAGTCGTTAGACACAAAATGACGGGTTAGCAGCAGGAACATTCTGAGTCCTGCTAAACAGGAGGTACTTTTCAATAAAATAAAATGGGATAATTCAGAAAAGGTGGAAGATAGTGTTTTGAAAGTTCAGTTCACAAAGATACTGTTGAAGATGGTGAATGATGTAAATATTCTAAGTTGATCAGTACACAATACATAAATGTACCCAAATATCATAGTGTGGGCTAAGGCAATGGGCCAGCATCGTCTGTCTAAAACAGAGCAATTGAAAATGAGCTTTTAGTTTATTGTAAGCCACAGGAACTATCCTGTTCTCAGTCTCCAAGGACCCTCTTGTTTTAAAGTGAAAAAGAGAAGTACCCACTTCATGATCATAAAATAAGCTAATTCTATTTTAATATTTTTTTTCTCAGAACACAAACGTGCTCTGTCAGAACCACAGGAACACACACACACACACACACACACGTACATGTACCACATGACATTCATTTATCCCTGTTATTTCAGGTGTTCAACTGACTACTGCACCCTTATGTCTTGTGAAAAATGAACCATAGCGAAAGCTGAGAAGCAGGCTGTTGGTGGTGTGACAGCCCAACGTTAGAGCCCTGAACGATCTCTGCATTCTCAGCTCGGGTCAGCTTTGTGGGCATCTTCCGTGCTTCCCCGCACCAAGCGTGCTTCCCCGCCCTCTTGCAGGAGGTGTGTGTCCCTCCTTCCTTTTGCATATCTTGGTCTAAGTGCGGTGAGGCGCAGCACCCGGGTTTCTTTCTTTCCCGCTGACTTCAGAGTAACTGCTGCTGACGTCAGCGAAGGTAGACCGGCGCAATCTAGCGCCCACTCCGTGGTAGCAAACGTGACCACTCGACCTTGCGTAAGCTTCTCCCATCGCTCCTGGAAATAATCCTGCTCCTGCCTTTCTGACTCTCCAACACCTCCTGAATTGAAAACTGCTTACAGGGAAGTGCTATTCCTCCCCCCAAGTACTTTCAAGTTCACTTGTGACCGCAGTGTCCATGGATATGAAAACAACGATTTTTCCAAGGTTCAAGTTGAATTTATCTACCGTACTTAGGAGCATCAACCATGTATTAGATTTTAATCTTAAATTCCACTTTAAAAAAAAAAAAAAAAACGTATTTAGTGCAGGGTCGTGCTATGCACCTCAGACTAGCAGTGATCCTCCTGTATTTGGCCTCCTCCGTGCAGGGATTACAGGCCTGGGCCCCCACACTCAGACTTGGCCAGCTCAGCACACCTGGGGGCGGTGCCGGGGATCAAACTCGGTCCTGGGGCTTCCCTTAGCAGGCGCTTAGTCTGCTGAGCTATCTTGCTCGGACAAGCAGCCATACTATTGGTAGATGGACACTTGCACCTGCACAAAACATTGCCGTGTCGCCTGCAGAACCTCTGACCTGCGCTGTGTCGTGCGGGGCTCGAGCTCAGCTCCATTCTTGCACAGGGTCACGCCCTTTGTTGCTCTGCCACGTACATCTCAGGAGGGAACCTGTGGATAGGACCTTGTGCGTCACAGCATGGCCTATTGCAGTGATATTCACAGTTTAATTTATTTTTTTTTATTTTTTTGTCTTTTTGAGACAAGGTCTCACCATGCAGTTCAGGCTGGCCTTGAACTCACTTTTGTAGCCCAGGCTGGTCTCAGACTTGCACTGATCCTCCTGCTGCAGCCTCTAAAGTGCTGGGATTACAGGCGTGTGCCACCATGCCCAGATGATCATCACCTTTTAACTAAGATTTTACTCAATTCTATTCAAAGTAATTACTTAGAAGGAAGGAACAGTGTGTGCTTATTTTCAGAGCGCCATAGCATATATTTGTTCATTAATTCCTTCATTACTGCGTGCTTTGGTTATTATTTTTCCTAATGGCCATTTTTGTTAGCTCCCTATTTTTCTATATCTTAGATTTAAATTTTATTTCCTTAATGATTAATTTTGAGAGTAAAATTGTCACCTTGAAATCGTAGCCATCTTGTTTGGATCAGAGCCAACTTCACTTTTCCTTGTTTTTGCTTCTGTTCCACGGACCAGGGGGTCTCAACTGATCTACCTTTACACCTGCCAAGGTTCTTCCTTGTGCGTGGTTAGAGCTGCTCATTAATGTTTGTGGTGAAGTTTTCATTCACGTTCTTGTGTATTTTCACTCAGAGTTAGATTTCTTTATAATGTCTATTTATCAACTCTTAAGTGTTGCATTAATCTTAGCTCCTTTTAATTCACTTTTTACTGTTTTAAAATCTTGACTATGTGTCAGTACTTTTTTTAAGAGCTTCATTTGGTGAATTTTATGCCTGTGATTTCATGGAAAATGGTTTGCGTCAGTTCTGTCTTATTTTATTCTGAGTATACATATATTCTTGTGCATAGCCTACCTCAGAGTTTTGCATTGAAACCTGGATGTGTTAAATACTTTGCTCTGGTAAATGTGAACACTGGATTATCACGGACCTTCTACTTCTATGGAAATGTAATTAACAATATTTATATACACGGGATACTAAAAGTGGTACTTTAAAAGTATGTACACCTTGTGAAAAAACTGTCACAATTAAACTGCTCAGCATGCCCCTGACCTCACATTGGCACTTGCTGTTTTTGTTTTGAGAATACCTGAGGTCTTTTAGAAAATTGTAATCATACAAAACTTCATCATATACAACACTTATGATATGCTGTTATATTTGTCTGTCATTATATTAGGTCTCTAGTACATATTCATCTTATATGTGAAGGTTCACATACTTTGATCAATCTCTCCAGTTTCTCTCCACATATGAGCACCTAGTATATCAAATCTTTGCCATGCAACTAGTATTTACAATTGGGTGGGTTTAAAAATTTCCTGAAAATCCAAGCACGTACACTGAAAAAGTCATTATTGGTAAATCACTTGACCTACTATTTTTTTTTTCTACCAACATTTAGTTTAGTGCACTTGGTATAATTCATACCACTATAGAATATTCAGCTTTGCTTCCATTGATGACTTTATAATGTGTTTGCATACCTCCAATACCTATCCCACCCAAACCTTGAATTTCCTTGCAAAAAATTATCTCGCTCTTAAGAATGGATTTACTCTTTCATATCTTTTGCAGATGTGGTAATCGCGTCTATCAGCTGAAAGTACATACGCGTCATTGTGACGGACACGAAAATAACTCCCAGATGTGCATATGTTCATAACAGAAAGAGAACAACTCAATTTTGCCCAGAAATTAAATATTCTTTTAAATGCCCTCTAATAGGCAAAGCAAGAATACTGAGGGAATCTCCTGCGTTTCATATATTCAGAGAAGGCACACAAACAATAACCCAGTGGCCTGGGCACATGCACATGCATGGAAGGCTCTGATTTTACTGCTCACACTGACGCAGTGGTGTAAGATACCCGAGACAATGCACTCACAAGTGTAGTGCAAATGTCGGCAGTCATAATTTTATCCAAGAGCTGCTAACAAAAATCTGTGTGAAATTGGTTCATGTAAAAAAAAAGCTGTATAAATCACAGGCGATGCTGCAGCTTTCACAAATGATGTGAAAGTACTGCTGAGTGGCACTTATCGGGCAGAAGGGTAGTGGGCATTGATATAAAGCTTTTTCGTCTTTATGGGCTGCAGTATCTTCGATCTCTACCACAGCTTCATCTGTTTGATTAAACCTTCTACACATGATAAAGATTCATTAGACCTGTGCAACAGAGAACATTCTAGAGAGAAAGTGGCTTTCTAGTGAGCCATCAAATATACCAGCGTTTTCTCACCGCTGTGTTTGCCCTTTCTGTTAGCCATGAGCATCAGAAATGGCTAAACCCAGTCATTTTGACTAATTAAAACTAAAACTAGATAAAGAACAAATATAAAACTGTTGCAAAGAGCATGGAGGATTGATGAATGTATTTGATTGCTTGGCTTTTACCGCATTATATAAATATTTGTAGTGATAGCTGCACTTTCTGATTCTTATTTTAGAAAAGCGATTCACAAAGCTGATCAGGAGACACAGGTAAGGAGCGCGGACGCCTGGATCTGCTTCTGCCCACGCTTGGAGCTCCTCGAGTAAAGTCAAGCTCTGAAGTATTATTTTCCACGGAGACAAATTTCATTGATAGCATGGAATTATTTATTTGAAAACGTAAAATTGTAGAAGATAACCAATAAAACTTTAATGCTAATCTTAATATTTTAAACTACTTTCTATGCACACACCAAGTTTCTCAAGTAAACTTGCCCATCGTTTTATATATTTCTTAATAACTGCATGGAAAAGAGAACGGCATGAAGGCAGCTGGTCATTGCTGACTCAGAGGAAGGAAACTTCCGTTCCCATTCTGGACCTTGCTTGTAGCACTTAGAACTAGGTTTTGACCCAAGCTCTGTGCTGCCATCGAGAGAGAGGCCCAACAATCACCTTACAGAGCTGCGTTCCAGCCTCCCTCGGACCACCACATGGAGGCAGGGACTTCCAAGCTCAGCACCAGGTCCGAGCTCCTCTTTGTGCACAGCTGGTAACAGCCAACCTTGGACAGCATGGCTGACACATTAGGCGCCCTGCGAGAGACACTGAGAGCCTGTTCAGCAGCTTCATTCGCACAAGACCCCGTCAGAGCAAAATTGCCTTCCTCTCACGCCCAAAGGCCATCAGCACTCATTTCAGAGCCATGCAGAAAATGGCCTGGGACTGTCCCTGTAACACGCCACTTAGTGACGCTCAGAAAGTAACTTTGGCTATTATTATCATTATTGTTATTATTGTTATTTGCAAGCTGTGTCTGACTAGTGATACACGTTTGTATACTTCCTTGGCATCTGCTTCCTTTCATCATTTTTGTTTCCCCAGAGTGAAAGATGTGATGAAGCCCAGGCTTCAGACACATGCGTGCACACACTCAGGTGCACACACACACATGTGCAGGCACACACATGTGCAGACACATGTGTACAGACACATTCACCAATGTGCACACATTCTTGTGTATATACACAATTGTAAGAAGAGGTATGTAGCCAAGAAACAGCTCCTGTTACTGAGTCTGCACTGACCTAGAACATTTGCCTCCTCCTTGCTGCAGCTGATACTTCCGCCTGAGGAAAAGTGAAGGCCCATCATGGCCGCACACACCATTGTGGCTTCTAGCTCTGGGCAGCTGGCGTTTGGCCCAGGACATGCTGTGCTATGCCTTGCTTCCTTATCACGATGTAGAAAGCTGGACACATTTTATGCATCAGGAAAATAAGGCTCAGCAAAGGCCCCAAGCTCAGGCGATCAAGTTCGAGACCAGCCAGGGCTAGGAAAGTGAGCTCAAGGCCAGCCTGAGCTGCATAGCGAGACCCTGTCTCAAAAAGACAAAAAAAAAAAAAAA
>PVJA010041639.1:0-17777 GCA_004027025.1 Myocastor coypus
TTTTTTTTTTTTTTTTTTTTTTTTTTTTTTTTTTTTTTTTTTTTTTTTTGTCTTTTTGAGACAGGGTCTCGCTATGCAGTTGAGGCTGGTCCTGAGCTCACTTTTGTAGCCCAGGCTGGTCTCGAACTCGCACCAATCCTCCTGCCTCAGCCTCCCGAGTGCTGGGATTACAGGCGTGAGCCACCACGTCCGGCTTCATCATTTCTTTTGGCACCGACACCAGAACAACAGAACAACAAAACATGTAACTTTTGTATCTCTCAAGGTCAGACAAATCCCCTCAGGATTTACCTTGAAACCATGTACAGTGCTTTATAGAACTGGTGTCAGTGTCAGCCATCTGGATGAGTCACAGGGATTGCTTGACCAGTTAGTTGCTGTCTGTGAAAGCCCAAGAGAATGTTTTCTCTCTAGGTCACTCTCCTTAGGCACACTATACATTGTCAATCCCTTTCCTCTGTGATTGTATAATCTCCTGGAGAGAAAATTGGGGAAACCACTGAGGTATAGGATGTTATAGCACAGGTTCTCTTATGTCCTGAGTCCTCAGTTACCTTGAAGGGCTAGGGCCAAAATATTGGCTATCCTTGTAGCTCTTCCTTTCCTCTAATTTTTGAGGAAATTATGTTTTTAACCCTTCAGAAGAGAAGTTTCATAATACTATTACTGTATAACATAGGTACTTGAGCTTAATATCACTGACTTTCTGAATATCAAACATCTTATACTTAGTTTGGAAGTGGTACTTTCCATCAATCATTGATATTTTAATAAATTCCTATAAAATGTGATAAAAAGCAGTTACACATTTTTAGACAGACATTTGGAAATCTAAGTATATACAAATTTGTAGCCAGTCAATTCTACGGCATTTTTCCTAGTCTCTTACTCTCATGTAATACCATTTTTTTTTTGTTTTCTTGTAAACTAGTCATTTATTTGAGAGAGAGTATAGCAGTAACTGAAATTACATTAGAAGCAACACAAATCTGAAAGACAAGAATGACAGGCATTCCAAGCATAATTTTAGTGTTACCCATTGCTATCCTCAGTGTGAAGAAGGAGTGCTATCCAATGCATCCTGTATATAAGTGCATTGTTTTCCTCCTGCCGTGTTTCCTATCTTTTCTGTTTGTATTTACTTCATTATTTAATGCTTAAGTTCTTGATTTCCATTCATCTGTGTTATGCCTCTCCATTTTTATTTCTTCTTTTGAGTTCTTACCTTAGGGCGACTATACCATATTTATACATGTAGGTCTCTTTAATTTCACTTATGAGTATATCTTCAAGATATATCCCCTTATATATGAAGTCTTCTAGTTTATCATTTTTTATAGCTGAATAATATTCCATTGTGTAAAAATACCACATCTTTTTCAACCATTCTTCAGATGATGGACATTTTGGTTGTTTCCAAGATTTGACTATCATAAATTGTGCTGCTATGAACATAGCAGGACAAACATCACTATGATATATTTTCATCTGGGGAAATTCTCAGTAGGGGGATAGCTGGATTGAATGGGATTTCCAGTTCTAGTTTTTTAAGGAGTCTTCACACTGCTTTCCATAATGGTTGCGCCAGTCTGCATTCCTACCAGCAATGGAGAAGTGTCCCTTTTCCCCCACAGCCTCTCCAACATTTGTTGTTGGTTGATTTCTTTATGATAGCCATTCTGGGGTGAGATGGCATCTAAGTGTTGTTTTAACTTGCATTTCACAAATGTCTAGCAAGGTGGAGCATTTCTTCATGTTTTTATAGGCTTGTTGAAGTTCTTTCTCTGAGAAGGGTGTGTTCATCTCAGATGCCCATTTCTGGGTTGGGTCTTTGAATTTTGGAACCTTGATGTTTTCTAGTTCTTTATAAATTCTAGGTGGAAGACCTTTGTCTGAATACTTGTTAGTTTATTTTTTTTTTTTAATTAGCGGGTTGTCTTTTCACTCTGTTGGTAATTTCTTTTGATTCTTTCAAGTGCATTTTGGTTTTCTCCACAAACTCTTTGTCTGCGCCAGTGTCTTCAAGATTTCCTCCCACTTTCCCTTCCAGGAGATTTAAGTGTTTCTCTTTTAAGATTTAGATCTTTAATCCATTTTGACTTTAGTTTAGTGAATGGTGATAGACCTGGGTCTAGTTTTAGTTTTTGGCATGTAGAGAGTCAGTTTTTCCAGCACTATTTAACAAAGAGGCTAATTTTCTTCCAGAAGAGATGTTTGGCCCCTTTGTCAAAGATAAGGTGACTGAGTGCATTTTTATTTGCTTCTTCATCTTCTAATCGATTCCGTTGATCCTACAGTCTATTTTTTTTGCCAATACCATGCTGATTTTAGCACAGTAGCTCTGTAGTATATATATATGAACTTTATATAAATAGAGGCCCTGTATTCCAATTTTCTGTAGGACTTTGAATATGAATGAGTGTTCGATTTTGTCAAAAGCCTTTTATGACTCAATCAAGATAATCATGTGATTTTTGACTTTGGTCTACTGATATAGTGTGTTACATTTGTAGATTTACATATATTAAAACATCCTTATATCTCTGGGATTAATCCTACATGGTCATGGTGTACAATCTTCTTGATGATTGATTTACTGTATTCTATTGGTGAGGATTTTATTGAGAATTTGTGCATCTATGTTCATGAGAGAAATTGGCCTGTGTTTTTCTTTTTTAGTTGTATCTCTCTCTGGTTTTGGTGTCAGTGTAATATACTTGCATCTAGGCTGCGTCATTCCTATTTTCTTCTGTGGTAGTGTCTCCTATATTTGTTCTGGGTGGGCTCAGGACCTGAGGTTACATTTTGTTCCTTGTTTTTATCATTCTGTATAGCAGTGATCTCCAACCTTTGGTGCAGAACTTTGGTGGAGTTATGCTGTTAGCACCTACTGAAATGTTGGTCTGTATCTACCAAGCTTGATCTTGTCCAAATGTGTTTGGCAGTATCTGGCTGCTCTACTCAGCTTCTTCCTGCTGTGGCTTTTGGAGGAGAGCCCGCTGTCCCCCTCTGGCAAGATGTTCAGCTCCTGGGTTAGCTGGTAGGTTCTGACCCCCAGGCTCTCTGCAGGGAATTTTGCTGCAGGGTTCCACAGCAGATGCTGAAGCTGGGTTCTGGGCAAGGTAGAAGTTCTGGTGGCACAAGTGTGGTATGCAGGCCTAGTGTTCCTGCCTACATGCTCACCTGTCATGAGCTCTGAGCAAGGGCTGTAGTTCTGGTGGTAGTAGGGAGGCACAGGCTGAGAGGTCCTCCCTGCGCACCTTCTGGCCAGTTGGGGTTCCTATGTGTGGGGGCTGAGTTCCGGTAGCAGGGCAGGGACCACAGGCTGAGAGCTGATTGTGTTTTAAATAACAAGTGTTATTAAAATAAATTTTATGATTAAGTATATAGAAAATACTTTTGTAGTTCTTTTTTTTTTTTTTTTTTTTTTTTTTTTTTTTTTTTTTTTTTTTTTTTTTTTTTTTTTTTTTTTTTTTGAGACAGGGTCTCACTGTGCAGTTCAAGCTGGCTTTGAGCTCACTTTTGTAGCCCAGGCTGGTCTCGAACTCACAACGATCCTCCTGCCTCAGCCTCCCGAGTGCTGGGATTACAGGCGTGAGCCACCACGCCCGGCTTGTAGTTCTTAAAAAAAGAATAAATATAAAATTATTATGTAATTCCACAGCGAAATCTCTGAGTATATATCCCAAACAACTGCAAATGGGGATGCCTGTGTTTATGGCAGGATTATCCACAATAGCCAAAAGGTGGAAGTATATCTCATGTACATTGATAGAGGAATGGTAAGCAAAATGTTGTCTATCTATACAGCAGAATGTTTTCTATTATCCAGCGCTTAAAAAAGAAATTCTGATATATGCTACAACGTAGGACATTTTACTAAGTGAAAAAAGCCAAACACAAAAAGGTAAACACTGCATGATCTCTTGATTGATCAGATTCATAGAGTCAAGAAAAGCAAAGGATGTCAGAGGCTGGGGATGAGGGGTGGATAGTTTAGTGCTTAATGAGGACAGACTTTCAACTGCCTGATGATTACACAGCAATGTGAATATAGTTGATGCCACTTTCCTGGGCACTGAAAAATGTTTATAGCATTAAATTTTGAGTTGTATGTACTTTGCCACCATAAAACTAAAAAGAAAATAATTTTATTGAAAGCACTTGTTAGCAATATGGATATTACCCTGTTCTATTTTGTATTCCTTTTTCAAGAATGACTTACATTTTTTGTAGGTTATTTTTCAGCAAGTGGAGTTAGCCTCATGGATATTTGAAAGGAGGTGTTTTGCTTGTGCTGTATGACCTGCTCTCCTCTGTGGCTCCTTGTGGACCTCCTGTTTTAGGTCTCCTCTGTCACCTGGTAGACCTTCAAAGCCCTGCCATCTCTGGGTCCTCACAGGCCCTGGGATCCAGCAAGGGAACCATCATGGGTTTTTAGGCCAAGGTGTTACATACTGTTATTATATTCTGCAATGATCTCCCTGAGAGCACAGCATATTCAGAATAGAATTAGTATAAAAATTGAGGCAGGGAGGCTGGGTAGGAGGCCACTGTGGGAGTCTGAGCAAGACCTGCTTCATATATGACACAGAAGTCAGGCAGAGTGGGTAATGGCGGGACTGTAGTCCATCCTTTCTCTCTTTGTTCACTGGATCATGATATAAGCAGTTTGCTCTGCCATATACTCCTGGCCATTGCTCCAGCCACCCTTGCTAGAGGCTCAGAGCTATAGCACTACCTGATATTGGATTAGGATATCCAAAACTGTAAGCCAAAATAAATTTTCTCATTTCAAGTTACTTGACTCGGATAGTTTATTATGCCAATGCAGAGCTGCTTAATATATCTTCTGTAATCTTCCCCCAATAGTGTCAGTTGAACTAAAAGTTTGAGGCTTAGTACCTTATTGATAAAGCACAATCAGTTGCAAAGGAAAGGAGCCTGACTCATTGGCTGCTCAGACAAGGACAAAGTAACCCTATGCTCATCTCTCAAGCCTAGTCCCATGAGATGAAACCATGCCTGGCGTGTCCTGCATTAACAGTGCTGGTGGACCCCTGAAACCTTTCCCCAAAGATAAGTGCTATGGAAAAGACACAGGATTTAACCTGCGTCCCAGTCATTGTGTGAGCACAAGGAATATGCCCACTCCCACCTGGCTACCCCTGGAGCTGGAGTCCATGCTCTCTCTGGGGTTCTTTCTCCCTACTTTCTCCTCACCCACAAACCTTGTGCTTTCCTCCTTAATCCAGGATCAGTCTGCACTTCCTCAAGGGGAGGGTGAGACTGGGTGAAGGAGCATAATACAGGAGTAGGGAGGCAGAAGGGACCCTGAGGGTAGGAGATGCTAACTAGGTGCCATCTTCAAAATGAAAGTCTGGAAGTGTGGCTGGCTACATAATCCTTTTTGCCTGGGTCTTTACCTTCTACCTGTTGCTTGGGGAGTTAAAGGCTCTGGCTCTAGCTATAGCAATACTGTAGCACCAGGGACGAATGGAGACTGACTGCTATGAAGTGGCTGTCAGCAGATTTAGAATTAATCAGTTGGCTTTCTATATTTACTTATGAGTCTATTCCAGGGCTAGGCTTGCCCAAAGAGATGGCAGGTAGTATACAGTAACTCTCCATGCCAATGGTCACAGTAGAAACCTGTGTTTGTCCATGACACTGTGACACCTCTGAGGGTAAAATAAGGCTGAAATTTTGGACATTTGGTTCTCACTCTTAATTCTTAATGTAAGGACCAAACCATAAGCATTCATCTCACTCCAATGCGAGGGCAGTAACTGTCAACCTTAGAGACAAGACGGCTCTTTCAAGTGGCAAAATTTATTGCTGGAAAAGTCTTTGCTCTAACCTCGAGGTTAAATTTCTTTTTTTTTTTGGTGGCACCAGGGATCAACCTCAGGACCTTATGCTTGCCAGGCAAGCACTTATTCCACTGAGCTATGTCTCTGTCCCCTGTTCTAACTTTTCAAGTCTTTGCTGAGTTTTGCACCTTTGCTTTAGCCTTTCCCTTTACTATCCCTCACACTCCCCGAAGTTGTTCGAAATTCAATAAATTTGGGCCACTAGATGCAGGAACTCCAGAGAAGTCTTTGTCTGAGCTCCAAGAGAATTCTGGCCTGCATGGACTCCCCAAATCATATAACATTGTCTGTTTTATTTAAGCCTTTGCCATGTTCTCATTTTAGGAGACTGGTGGCCCAGCTAAGTCCCTAATAAGGGACCAAAGTGGTTCTTGTAGGATACGTAGGGCTCCAGCAGACAGTTTATACTGTGTTGGCCAAGAGGGGGTGCCCTCCTCTCCTTTTGTTTCCCTAGCAAAGGATCCCGTTCCCTGGGGCGCGCCAAGCTGCTCGCTCCCACCAGCCCACTCCCATCCCACCAAGATGTGAGGCATATGCTTTAAATTCTTTCCTTTATTTACTATTTATCTTCATCCACAAACTCCTTTTTATCCCTAATACTGGGTTGCCAAGGTCCAGATAAATGGGCAGATAGAAGAACAGTACTGAACAGGTAGACAGGTAAACACAAAGAGAACTCGGGGAAGTTTAGGAAAGACCAAGTGGTGCCTAGCTCAGCCAATTCATGGCAGTCACCTCACAGTATCCACCCCACAGGGGGCCTGAGGACTTGGTCCTGAGCAAGGCATGAATTACCCTCCCTGGGGACCTAGCCAAGCAGTAGGTCACCTCTCTGGGGCTTGCCTATGAAATGGGTCCTATCTAGAGTGCCATGAGGGCCACACAGGGCTTGTGTGCAAAGCTCAGAAGTATAGAAGACATTGTGTAGAGAGAGGTGATGAAGGTGAAGAGAGCCAAGGGAAGAAGGGAGACAAAGAGGATAGCAGGTGGCTTCCGGATTGCTCTCAGGGTTGCAGAGCTTGCTGGAGCATGTGCTCATCTGGCACATCATGGGGCAGTGTTACTTCCAAGCCACTGTTCTCTTGCATCGTCTGGCAGATGATCTCATAGGCCTTCAGGCTCCCAGACCAGCAGCGCCGGGCCACCTAGGGAAAGGGGATGTGCAGCAGTGGGTGCCAATGTCACTGAGCTCTCTACAAGGTCTTTCTTTCTTTCTTTCTTTCTTTCTTTCTTCCTTCCTTCCTTCCTTCCTTCCTTTCTTTTTAATGTATTTTAATATAGGGTCTACAGGAACTCACTACACAGATTGGACTCATAGTGATTCTCCTGTCTTTCAGCTTCCCAAGAGAGCTGAGATTACAGGCTCGTGCCTCACCTAGTCTCAATCACTGTCTCAGTGGGCCCTGGGAGTGGGGCCGGCCTCTCATGCCAGAGGTGGAACCCCCGCTGCCAGGCTGTGCTTAAGCACCTGAGCTTTAGTGTGCTGAGCTATCTGGCCAGCCCTCTGCATGGTGTTTTGACTCCCAAACTGCCAATCTTCCTTCACTGTACAGATGTCAGATGTCATCTGTAGAGCCAGCCTCTTTCCATAGGCTTCATCCTCCTCTCCAGCACAAACCTCTTTCTGTCTAATGGAGACTACTTACCTGATGTAGTGTCTTCTTGAGCTGAAACCAGCTGTCATTACCACAGCCTCAGCCTTCCACATCTCTAAGAATGGCCTTATCTTCACTCAGAGGAATTTGGCCTGGAACCCAGGAGTGATCCACAGTGCTTCTCTCTTCTCTGCCCTCATAATCTGTGTCCACCTCAGCTTCACTTTTAAGAATTCTTCTGTAGTCTACTTCTTCCTCTCTATTTGGTCTCAACTAAATCATGGGCATGGTACCTCCCTCACCCTTGCTACCACTGATTTTTTAAATTTATACCACACAATAGCAGTATTCATTTTGAAAAGGTGATATATGTATATACCATATCGTGCTCATTTTCAATCCCCTGACCCCTCTCCTCTTTTGTTCTCCCCTCCTTTAATCTCCTTTCCTATCTCCAAGAGTCTAGTTTCTAGTTTCCTAGCATCATTCACTTTATTCATTCATTCATTCATTCATTCATTCATGTATATTTTAGATTTCTCTTATAAAAGAAAGCATGTTACTTAATTTTCTGAGTCTGGCTTATTTTGTTACTATGCTCTGAAGTTCCATGCATTTTTCTGCAAATGATATTATTTCATTCTTATTTATGATTGAAAAATATTCTACTAAGTATATATACCATATTTTCTTTATCCATTCATCTGTCAACAGGCATCTAAGCTGTTTCAGAAATTAAACCTTTGTGGTTTGCATTGCTATAAACAGAGGGATGTATGCGTCACTATAAGATGTCTTTAATTTAGGAGAATATACCCAGAAGAGATGGAACTGAGTCAAATAGGATTTGTATTTTTAGTTTTTTGTGGAATTTCCATACTGATTTCCACAAAGATACAAAGAAGTTTGGACACAGATTGTGAATAACTAACCTAAATAAACTGAAGGTCAGAACTTACACGAGTTGACTGCAAAGTGACCCAATAATTAAACTGTCAGGACCCAATGTGATGGAGACCACTAAGGAGCAGTTCTAAACAGTATTTAATAATAACCAGTTGGCTTTTCATGTTTACCTGTGAGTTTGTCCAAGTTTTAGGCCCTTATCTGACATCAGACTCATAGTAAATAAACATCTATAAGTCATTGATCCCTACTGAGACTAGTATTGGCCTGCTTAATTGGGATGCCTCAGAGGATAAGGCCACAGCTGAGGACTCTTGGTTTCAACCCCAATTAAGTAAAAGGAGACTGTAGGCAGAGCGTGGTAGAGCACACTTATAATCCCAGCCCTGGGAGGCTGAGGTGGGAGGATCATTGGGAGTTTAAGACCAGCGAGGGCTATAGTGTGAACTCAAGGTCAGCCTGAGTTGCATAGTGAGACTCTGTCTCAAAAGGACAGGAAGAGAGAGAGAGAGAGAGAGAGAGAGAGAGAGAGAGAGAGAGAGAGAAAAGAAAGACTATAGTTGCAGACTTCTCACTCTTAGAGTGAAAGCTTTTCTAAAGAAAACACAGTTCTCAATTAACATATGTATCACTTGGAGAAGTCCTTGAAGAGATTCCCAAGTCCTGCCCAGATTCCATGATTTTCTTTAGTATTACCCTTCTTTGTTTGAAAATCTAATGGTACCCAGAGAAGATCTTTGTCTAAAGTCCCAGAAAATCTCATTCTGTCAGAAGGTTTTGATCCTCCTAGACCCTGAAATCATATCATTTGTTTCATTTATTTAAGCCTTCCCTGTCCGCTCACTGAGGAGCCCACAGACCTGATCGGCCTGCAATAACTAGGGATATTATTAATCGAATAGTAGTGGAACACAAAGGACAAAAGAATTTCCTAAACAAGTGAGAAAGAGCCTTGGAGGGATAGGATACAAAAAAGACAGCCCACTTTCTGGAAATCAAAGGGCTGGAACAACTAGAAGCATCCATGCATTCTGTCCCTTTCACTTGTACTAAAAATGTTGTCAAAGCTCCTAAAGCATCTACAGTTGTTCTGCTTTTAGGAAGCCCCCTCTCAGCAGTGGATGGCTTTCCTTTTTATTCTTCCTAATAAGCATACACTCTGTCATTCTCCACTGCTTGCTGCTCTTGCCAGCTTCCATCTTCTTCATCCCCAAAGAAGGATCTAGAGCAGGGTGAGCTGGCTGCAGCTGTGCTGGCTTACATTCCCACCAGCATTCACTGCTGCTTGCCTCTCCCTGTTCTTGCTTACCAGCCCATCCCACATTCCCATGCCTTCTGCAACTCCATCTCCACACCACTGCCAGTCAGGTCTCCTAGAATGAAGGTGCAGTGTCTGTCTCCTGTGGTCACTGATTCAGAACAAGCAGCTCTCACCCTCTGCTGGAGTCCCTGTGCCTCCTGATGGGCTGTCCCTGGCAGATGCCCCTGATGCTTACCCATTGGACACAACTCCAGGGACCCTCAGCCTCCCATTGTCACACTGCCTAGACTCTTGCCCTGGGCCCCTGAGTCTCCACTCCATTGCGCTCACATCCTACATACCCTTATCTACCTTTTTCTGACCTCCATTTAAGCTGGTTCCTCTTTTTTTTCTCAGTTGTGCATCATGTAGCCACAGAGATTTCTGCCCCCTGCCCCATGGAGAATGCTACATTATGGTAAAGTGGGTCATAGTTGCACAGGAAGGGCTGAAGAATCTGCCACTCTCTAACTTGCCTTGAAAGACAGTGGAGCTTTGAAGCAAGGCAAGTGACACTGTTCAGCAGTGCTTAGCTTGTGTGCAAAGCCCTAGGTTCCACCTCAAGTAACAAGGACAAAGAAAGTGAAGTCTCATGTTGCTCTGTGGGAAGAAGCACTGGAACTTTCAGGGCCACCAGGATTGACAGAAGCTGGAGGAGTGAGGTCAGTGGCAGGGCAGGTAGATTCTGGAGATAGTTGAGACTGATCAGGGGTTTGTCTGGTAAAGATCAAGTCCTAGTAATGCTCACAGGCTGCTGAATATCCTTTTGAGGAGAATGGAGGAATTGTAGCTCAGAGCCATGGAAAAGACATAAATTAGGATGGAGAGGCCTGGGAAGACTTACACCATTGGAGACGTCCCAGCTGAGCATCATCCTGGCCTTGTGCTCAGCCTCTGGGGATCCGTCCAGCAAGAGGCCAAATCCACCATTGATCACCTCACCCCTGCAAGAGGCAAGGGTGTTCCCATGTCACTCAGTATGCCTTACCCACATAGAGCAGGTAGAGACACGTTTTGAAAATGTTGGCCAGAGAAGGAGTCAGTGCTGGGGCAGGAAGCTGGATCACATCGGCTTCTATATCCTGGAGCATGTAGACAACGGGATGAAAGAACCTCCTCTAGAAGAGAGCTGGAAGAGCAGTGGCCTCATCCAGGCCTCTCTGCCCAACTGTGCCTTTGAGCTGGGCCTGTGAACCTGGTGCCCACCTCCAAGACCCACTTGGTGTCACTCCTTGAAGTTTGTCTGACTACCTGGTAAGATGTAATGTCCTCCTCCCCTCTTAAAGCTGTCCTATAAAGGCACACTTCCTTGAGATAGCTCTTGTGTCACTCAGTTCAACTGTCATTTTTCCTGATTTTATCTTTGTGGTCTTTTTCTTGTCCCTTATTTTTGACTTGATTCAGGTATACTTTGGAGTCCTGAGTACCTGATTGGAAGAACAAGTTCCTTTGTTTTCAGTATTTCTCATTTTCTAATTAGTGTCTTTCTCTGAACATGGCTTTCACTGTTGCCAAGGTGTTTTGCCCTGTTCTTGTTTTCATTTGTTTTTTAATAGATATAACTCAAATCTTAGGTATATTTACATATTTCTACTTTCTGCATGTTTTGCCAGCAAATATTCTATATCAACATAGAATGACATTCTCTGTACTCAGCCTGATGTTGTTCTCAAAGTCATTACCAAGGGCTTCCATGACTGGATCTGGACTCTGTTCCTGCTTGGGTTTCTCAGCTATCAGTTATATACATAGTCATGTACTGAAAATGCCCTTGATCTTGCCAACCTTTTTCTTTGCTTTTATGCAGATATGTACTATTTCTCACTTGCATTGATCTTCTTAATCTCATTCTTGTACATAAAATGTAAATCTCTGCTAATCTCTTATCCTTCATGTCTGTCTAGTCTTAGATGCTCAGGATGGACTTTGACTTGCTTCAATCAGTTCTCTAGAGGAAGCTGGGGTATGCTGTGACCCTAGAAGTTTCCTGCATTACTCCCTTGGCATTCTAGATGCTGGGCACCTGTGAGTGGGCACCTGCCACTGTCCAAAGCTCTTACTCTGCCTCCATCCCTGTACCTAGGTAGTCCCATGCCTCTAGGTTGAAAATGCTCTGAATAGAGTTCATGTCATTATCACTCTCCTGTCCAAGGCTGATGCTGTGTATAAAAGAAGATGTCCAGCAGTCATATTGATGTGTGCTTCACATCAGGCTTTTTTTGGAGATTAGGATTATATCTTTTGTTTCAGGTATCCTGAACTCCAGAGGCTCAGAGGACAAGGGCACTCAGCTTAGGTGACTTAAGCAAATAGATAACAGAATAACCATGAACATGAAGAATTTAGTATGCATTGCAATTAATGAAGAATTTGGGGTTACTCACAACAGGTACTGGGTCAACTAAGTATACCATTGAGGAAAATATGAAAGAAATTTAGGAGACCTTGGATGTGATTCCTAGCCAAAAAATACGGAAATTCTTGTGTCAAACATAAAGAAAAATAATGTTTGGTAGAATAAAGCAAATAAGTAAATGAATTAACATATGCAAATTGATTATAGGTCCTCTTATATATTAAACATTGCATATATGTTAGCTGTAATCATTGATTCATTTATCCTTCACCATTATTAGTTCACAAAACAGTTACTAATACTCTCCTCATTTTGTCAATAAGCAACAGGTTTGGTTGGATGGCCCCATCTTGTAGTCCACCATTGAAATGTCAATCTCAACACACAGGGCTGCAGTCAGCTTGCTGTTGTCCATACTAAAGTTATCCACTGGACATACAGGTCAAAGGCAACCACCAGGCAGAGGGTCTCAGAGGAGACTGAGGCAAGGGAAGGAGCTAAATTTGCCTCAGGGCTGTTGTTGGCAGCTCTGAGAGAAAGAAACTCTGAGAAGTATCCAACAGATAGTCCAAAAAGTAGTCAAGTAAATCAAGAAACTCGGGAGAATCTTAAAATACAGAAGCATGGACTTAAGTAAAACAAAGAAAAACTATAGGTATAGAGTTGAGGATGGTTTCCTATTGTAGTAGAAATGACTCTGGGATAGATTTCCTGCTGTTTCTGTAATAAGCTTTGCAGAAGTATCTAACAGGTTAAATTATATATGTATGTGAGTTTGATGGATCCCAAGATGAATTTATGGTACTTCTCTATAAGAATGCTCAAGGTGCCGGGCGTGGTGGCTCACGCCTGTAATCCCAGCACTTGGGAGGCTGAGGCAGGAGGATTGGTGCAAGTTCAAGACCAGCCTGGGCTACAAAAGTGAGCTCCAGGCCAGCCTCAACTGCATAGCGAGACCCTGTCTCAAAAAGACAGAAAGTAAAAAAAAAAAAAAAAAAAAAAAAAAAAAAAAAAAAAAAAAAAAAAAAAAAAAAAAAAAAAAAAAAAAAAAAAAAAAAAAAAAAAAAAAAAAAGAATGCTCAAGGACAGCTAGGACCAAGGGCACTGGTTTCACCATCTTGTCAGCCTGTGCTTTTTCACATGGAGCCTGATGGACCCTAGGAGACAAGCTGGATTCAAACTCTGTCTTCTCAATATCTGTGGCCTTTGATAAGCCACTCGTCCTCTTTCAGAATCTTTCTTTTCTCCTGGACAACTGACAGGTAAATCAAGCAGTGAAATGCTTAAGTACCCAAGAAGGAGGCAGCTCTTCTGAGTTGTGATTTTCTCTAATACATGTATTGGAAAGGATATGCATTCTAGTCATATTTTCCACTAATTAAAGTCACCCTCAGAATTGCAGCCCCATTAGGCATGTGGGCATGCCAGCCCTCTGGAATGTTTTGGAAAAATTTACAGTTATGGACTTGGCTATGCAGGGCAAGGAATTACTTGATCCAACCAAAACTGTCTCTGAGGTCAGCTCAGAGCTGGCCAGTAGAGCTGTGCTCCCCTTCAAAGTGGTATCCTTCCCTGCTGCTTAAAGTAACCAGGAATTCAGTGTGAGTGTTCCTAAGACTTGCACATCAGCCTGGCTCTGATCCCTTCTTACCAGCCTACGCCCCCTCCATTGTGAAGTGCAACCCAGGTGGCTCCTCGACAGGCATCTCCCACAAAGTTCTGGACAGCCATATCTGCAGAAAGAGAGAAATCACCGCTTGTCATTCTGTGTATGAAGCAGACCTGAGGACCAGGTGAGACTTGGGCCACTACTTGGGCTGAGAGATAGGGCAGTAACTGGACAAATACAGGCTCTAGAAGCAGGAATAATTTGTTTATGAAGACCCCATGCTGAAGCAGGGTAAATTGACAAATGCCCAGTTTTCTTTATTATTCCTCATAAACTATACTTGGTTGTCTTAATGACCAGATAAATTACCTAGAAGCAGAAAGAGTACAAGAATTAAAAGGGATATGTGTCTGGTGTTAGGTTCTTAGATACAAGGAGTCAGGCATCACTCTCTCTTCCTTTACAAATGAGGTGTGGTTGATTGTCAAAGGAATGACATTCATGCTCTCTGTGAGAACTGAGTCTGCCATGCTAGCTGCTAGGCAGGTACTTTTGAGGGCAGTCACCTGTGTGTGGTAGAACAGATGCTGCTCCTTTAAATAACCGCTAATGTTTGCTCAAATTATTGTTGTTGTTTCCTTCAGGTAAGACCTTCTGGAGAAACACACAAAGATTTACCCCAAATTGCTATCAGTCTTACTTACTCTTTTAGAAAACTTAGAATAAATGTTGTTCATTATAATAGAGCAGAAGGTGTTTCCTCTTATTTTGAAACGTGATATATGCGAAGCAGCATGATTTCCAACTGGGAATGCTCAGAAATGTGCTCATCTTTAGATAACAAGAAGTCTTTCCTGTACAAATGTATATATATTTCCCACAATAAAAGCTACTTGCTTTTGTTCTTTGGGGAGAAACACTGCTTTGAGAATTATGCCCAGAACCCTCCTTATATGATACAAGTAATATATCTTTCTCCACTCTTTTTTTCTCCTCACTGTGCTTACTGACTTTGCACACACCGAGGAATGAACCTGTTGTGTTTGGTTATAGTAGCACAATCATGTAACCTATCATATAGAGTTAATGGCACCTGCAGAGGGATGCAGAGCTTTATAACCCCCTGCCTGCCAAACGATAAGCACAAGCTCATTGTGAGGCTCCTGGGGACACAGGTGTAAGGGGTTCATTCCCTGTTAGCTTTCCTCAACAATTCCAACTACATGTTCACAGAGATCAGGGAGAATCCTAAAAACATTTTTTTTTCCTCACTAGTCCTGGGCTGTGTGGAATGAAAAGGAGCCATGAGCAAAAAAAATGAAAAAAAAAAAATAGGTCTAGGATCTGGAAAGGCAAGGAATCAGCTTCTTTGTCAGGGCCTTAAAGTCACCTGGTAAATAGTCAAGGTTATGTGTACACCTGAGTTTAGAGTTTCAAGCTATCCCAGTTTGCCTGAAATTGGCTCAGTTTTAAAACTGAAGTCTTACATTCCAGAACCCTTTCAGTCCTGGCTTAGTTACCTTATCTTAGCTAAGTCTCTTAAATGTCAGAATATCTGTCACAATAAAGAGATCAAATGAATAAAGCAATTTTTACATAAAATCTAAACCTAACATTCATTCCCTCTTTCCTTGTCCCTCTTCTCTATTTCCTACTCCTCCTCCCTCTTTTTCACTCTTCTCTCCTACTCCCTCTTTGTTCTTCCAAGTTTGAAGTGGGTCTTTCTATATGTTGCTTAGGCTGCCCTTAAACTCTTGGGGTCAAGGGATCCTCATACATCGGTTTCCTGAGTAGGTGGGGCTACAGTTTGTACCACTATATCCAGCACATTATTTTTTTCATTTGTGTTGTTTTGGCTGTTCTTACCTGCACAGAAGGCAGAGCCATCATATATGTTGGAAGTTTCTCTAAAGGGGCTGTCAGTGCCGCTTACATCATGGTGATCTCGGCTCAGAACCACTGGGGCCTGCGGGGTGGGAGGAGGTAAGATGCCTGGGTAACTTAGAATCATTGTTAGGAAACTTTTTGAGCTGTCACTCTCTGCAAGGACAGAGACTTATCATCTTTACCTTTGTGGTAAAACCATTTCCACCTAGATGTTCTGGTACCTCTGGCTATTTAGATCTTAGCTCAATGCCAGAAATTCAGAAATCCTGTCCTTATCACCTCTCCATTCTCAAAGTGTCCAACACCATCTGAGAGTCTCTCTTAATGTATACCTATAGTTGTGTGAGGTCAGTTCCCCTTTGTTAGTCTAAATAGGACAGGACTGGGCTGGTGTCTATCATATCTTCTGTCTTGGGTGATTAGAAAATGCCAACACATGCCGGGTGTGGTGGCTCACGCCTGTAATCCCAGCACTTGGGAGGCTGAGGCAGGAGGATTGGTGCGAGTTCGAGACCAGCCTGGGCTACAAAAGTGAGCGCAGGACCAGCCTCAACTGCATAGCGAGACCCTGTCTCAAAAAGACAAAAAAAAAAAAAAAAAGAAAATGCCAACACACAGGAGGAACTTAACTGAGTGCTGCTCAGTGAATAAATGAATGGAGTGAGTGAGTGAATAAATGCACCTTAAATTAATCACTTTGTCTGTGGGCCAGCTAAATGGCTGGATACTGGGAAGGTGAGAGCTCTACCAGTAGTCCTTGAAAACAAAGCAGGTATCTGGGAAGTGCCATCCTTGAAAACACACAGAAGGCCCCAGACAATCCACAGGGACAGTGTTCACATGCCTCTCAATTCTACCTTCACAGCTGGTAGTTAATATTCCTGGCACATTGAAACAGAGAGACGCCTACAAGAACTGTTTTGCAAAAGAGAAAAAAGAAGGACAATAGGCTCCTCCAAGTAAATGTGCCCAGAGTTCTGGCTTCTCGGAGGTGAGAGGAAAATGGACAAAAGTTGGTGGAGTCATGCTTTGGAAAAGAGCCCTCAACAACAACAACAAAAATGACATTACTCTTGTGGGAGCAGAATCATTTAATCCTCACACCTATACATTGAAGTTTTAACATGATACTCTCTTTTTTTTCACAGAGTAGGGAAACTGAGATTCAGAGCAGACTGCCGAGTTGCCCAAGAGTACACAACAAGGAACAGTGTCAGGACTTGAGTTTGAGAACTGGCTTGGTCGTTCTGGCTCTCAGTTACTCAGTCCCCACCCAATGATGCACGTTCAGGGCTGAGAGCCTAAGATGACACTCCTCCCCTCCCTTCTTCCTCACCACTGCCTCATACCTTCACCTTCCCAAGCAAGGCCTGCTTCCCGGGCAGTTCAAGTTTGAGCTCTACTGCGTGTCTGATCCACAGGGACCAAGACCTTCACTGAAATCACGTTTCTTTAAAAAGAGTGGCTGCTTGTGTCAAGATTTTCCAGATAGGGGCTCACCCACTGCTCTTGAACAACCAGCCACTGAGGCCAGATAATGTGGCCTCTCTCCAAAGACTGGGAAGGCATGGAGGGTACAAACCAGAAACGAAGGTGGGAAACCCCAAGGTAGGTCCTATATAGATATGTGATTTGTTTTTCTTTTTTTCTGATACTTGGAATCAAACTCCAGATCTTGTACTTGCCAGAGAGGTGCTTGAGTTGCTGAGCTATATCCGCAGCCTCTTGATATGAATGAGCCTAAGATCAATTATCTTTGAACAAAGGATATATCACCTTGATAATTCCATTGGCGATAGCTTGGTTAATGGCCACAGCAATGGCCACTCGGCCCTTCTGGTCTGAGTACAGGATCCTTGCCTGAGAGCCTACAACCTGCAGAGGGAAGGATGAGAAAGCCTCTCAGCCAAAAGAAGCAGACATACCAGGACCAGGGCGACTGTGGGTGACTCTTGGGCCATATCACATTAACTACCAGCAGCCTGAGGGCTCCTCCAGGAATGTGCTGGAGGACTCTGAGACGTGCAGTTGTTCTCATTGCAGCAGCATTCATTTTTTTTCTTATTATACATTATAGTGACTAGTTATACAGTGTGTTGGCGTAGTTTTTATGCTATACTAGGTACTATAAGTCATTTAGAAATTATTTAAAATGTATACAAAGTTATGAACAGATTCTATGCAAATGCTCTACCATTATAGGGAATTTGGTGTCCATCTAGCTCCTGGAACCAAATTTCCAAGAATATCA
>PVJA010041640.1:0-17752 GCA_004027025.1 Myocastor coypus
CTCAGTATTCTCAGTTATGAGATGGGGGCCCTAGTGCCTGACCCCTCATCTCACAGAACTAAGGGCCGGCCAATTAGCTCAGTGGATTAAAGTGCCTGCAAACAGGCACAGGGGTCAAGGGTTCAATCCCCAGGTCTGCCATGCTGGTCTCCCCCACTCCCCTGCCCGGGACATGCTGAGATGGTAATTGAGATTGGGTGTGGGAGCTCGTGCCTGTAATCTCAGCTCTTGGGAGGCTGTAAACAGGTGGATCCCTAAGAGTCTAATTTAATAGGGAGGGCCAGTGAGATGACTTAGCAGTCTAAAGAGCCTGTTTAGGCAAACTTAGGCAATAGCAGGGACCGTGGTTCGATTCCCAGCACCACATGCTGCGCTGGCCCCCACCCCCAGGGCAGGCTGAGGCAGCCATAACATAAAAGAAATAAATAAATAAATAAAGTCTACTCTAGTAATGAGACCCTGAACACCCTGTAGACTCTTTCTTTATCATCATCATCGTCATCATCATCCAGAACTAAGCCACCCATTTAGTCCAAACCATCAGCCCCGTCTCCCTGCCCCGCTTGACTCTCCTGCCAACACCCAGAACCTGCCCCATTCAGGGCCTGCCTGCAGTCTACTGTCTCACCCTGCTGCTCACCATACCTGGTGCTTATTCACGTGGGCAATGCTTGTCCCAGGACCCCGTGCATGGCAAGGACCTCGGTGTCAAGGACCTCAGGCTTCTCTGACTTCTCCAGCCACAGCAGCTTGGGGTTTGTTATTCTTGGTCCTGACCATGGCTCCCAGAACGGACTGACCTCAAGCACCAAGGCACCCCTGGACTTCAGAACACAGCCCCCCAGGGGGTGCCACAACTGTTAGAGCTGGGGACGAGGAGTGATGCCAAGCTGCCACCACCTAGTGCAGATTAGCTGGACCACAGCCAGGTGTGCTTTGCCTCATTTGACTCTCACGTCTCTCCCCATGAAACACTCGGCACGAGTCCCCTCTGAGCCAAAGCTCAGTTCCAGGGAGGAACAGTTACCTGGGCCCTGGAGCTTTCTTGCGGCTCCCCACTTAGAAGCTCTGCCTGCGGGTCCCTGTGCCCAGGTGCCCCAAAAAAGGGACATTCTCTAGCACTAGCCGCTGTGTCTCATGCCAGAGCCAGGCCCAGGGCTCTGCACACACCCCATCTCCGGGATCTGCACAGGCCTCTCCATAGGCTGCCGCTGATACAATTATTTTTCTCCTATTCGGAAGAGGATGCAGAGACTGGGAACCCCATGGTGGGCTGCTAGGATATCGGGACCAGCATCAGCCTGACTCCCCATCTCAGGCTCCCCATCACAGGTCAGTTTGCTTTCCAGGACAGAGAAAGATGACAACAGTGCCAAGCCAGTGGCTGATATGACAAGGGGTGCTGGAGCCGAGACCCCAGGGGTCTCCTGGAAGAAAAGGGTCGCAAAGGACAGTCAGAACCTCCATGGCATGGGCTTCTTCTCTGCAGAACACCGTGAGGGCATTTGCCAGGAGCCTGGCATCCTGTGGCAGCTCACTCTTCCAGGGTTAAGGAGGAGCCTGCCCCTTCCCACACCACGGCTCAGGCCTACTCGCAGGCCAGACTGGGACTGGCGATGTACCTGCGGCCCGGGTCACACTGTTGGCTCCAGAATGGAGAGTCTAGAGCCCGGGTTGCTTCAGGGTTCACACATCTGAAGGCGGGGTAGGGGTGGGCAAAAAACCCTGGGTCATTCAATATACTGTGTTTGTGACCACAACGGATTGAAACGTGTAATCCCAGCACTTGGGAGGCTGAGGCAACAGGATTGACATGAATTCCAGGCCAGTCTGGGCTACATAGTGAAATTCTGTCTCAACCCCACCCCCAAAAAAATGATTGGGACCCTCTCACGCCCATCAACAGAGGACAGAGCCAAGCAGCAGAAGGGGAAGTCCTGGACAAAAAGCAAAATAACAAGGGGTTCATGGGGCCTCCACACCTTGTCGGGGCCCCTCCTGCATGCTATACATGTAGAACCCTCCTAATTTGTTTTTTCTCTTTTTTGTTTTTATTTTATTTTATTTATATTTTTCTTTTTTTGAGACAGGGTCTGCCTATGCAGTTCAGGCTGGCCTTGGGCTCACTTTTTTTGTAGCCCAGGCTGGTCTCAAACTCACACCAGTCCTGGGGGTGGGGCTAGTGCAGCATGTGATGCCTGGGATCAAATTGCAGTCCCTGCAGTTACCTAAGCTTGCCTAAGCAGGCGCTTTAGACTGATGAGCCATCTCGCTGGGCCTTTCTTTCTTATTTTCAAGAAAATAAGTTCATAGCCGGGCGTGGTAGCTCATGCCTGTAATCCCAGCACTCGGGAGGCTGAGGCAGGAGGATTGGTGCAAATTTGAGACCAGCCTGGGCTACAAAAGTGAGCTCAAGGCCAGCCTCAACTGCATAGTGAGACCCTGTCTCGAAAAGACAAAAAAAAAAAAAAAAAAAGAAAGAAAGAAAATAAGTTCAGTGTTCGAACTCACAACCTTGTACTTGCCAGTCAGGCACTTGTGCCACAGGGCTATCTCCCCAGCCCCTCTTTCTTTCTTTTTTAAACAGGTTCCCACCACACAGTCTAGGGCAGGCTGGCCTCCATCCTGTAATCCTCCCACCTCAGATACCTGGGTGCTAGGATTCCAGGCAAACAACACCATGTCCACCTTCATTTAATTCCTACTCCACTCTGGGGACCAGGGACCATCACCATCACCCTGCAAGGAGGAAACTGAGGCACGGAGAGGTTAAGTCCTTTGCCCACGGCTCACAGCTAACAGTGGTGGAGCTGGGGTTTGGTGCCAGTATTGGGTACCAGCGTCTCACTGGGAACCTCTCACCCTGCATTGTTTTGCCAACGCCACCCCTCTGCTGGGGGCTCTCTCAAATCTGGGAAAGAAGAGGGACACTAGACAGTCACCATCAGCTTCCCACTGGCCCCAGCCCAGAGCAGGTGGGAGGAGGAGAAGCAGGAGACGACCTCCCTCCCCAGGCCGAGCCGGATCTTTCAGGTGTGGGGCCAACAGCTGCTCTCTCCCGTGCAGCCAGCGGGGCCCATGGATTATTTTTTCTAGCCTTTCCTGGAACCATGACAAGAAAAGCTAACCATCCACAGGCTCCCTTTCATCACTAGCAGTCAGTTTTCATGGCTGGGGGTGCAGGAAGGAAAGAAAAGTCACTTTTTTTTCCTGACTTTAAGCTAATCACCAGAACTCTGTGCCAGGCAGCCAATATGTTGCTGTTGAGAAAAGCTGTTCTCAAGCAGAACTAATTGGCAACAGAAATGGAACCCCCCAAAATGTGCAAATAGGCTTTAACCAGCAAAGCAGCCTCCGCTCCGGATAGGTGTTCTGGACACACTGTGTGTAACCGCCCCTGCGGCTGGTGGTCTCTGCCCGACGAGGCCAAGGGCAGCCTGTGCTGGTTACAGCTCAATCAGCCTGTCTTCTTTTGCAGTCAGCTGGCTGGGAAGGTCAGTGACCAATCTGGATATTTGCCTGGAGTAGACATTTGCTATCCCTCGTGTTACCCAGCATTTGGCCTCAGGGTGCCCCACACACATCCAGGGCTCTCCCAGGAGCCAGCTGGCCTTGTCACCTTGGCAACAGCAGAGGAGCATTTCAACAAGTATTTAGAAAGTGCCTACTGTGTGCCAATAAGCACTGACTGAGGACCTACTGTGGCACACAGCAGAGAGCATGACAGGCAACAATGAAACAAACTCCTGCCTTCCGGAAACTCACATTCTGGAACTAGATGTGGAGGAGAGGAAAAATATACAACGGATTAAGGGACCATGAAGGGGGAGAAGGAGGCCAGGGGTGCAAGGTACAGGACTGTCAGTTTAAACAGGGGTCAGAGAGGCCTCTCTGAAGAGGTGATGGTGGTGTTTGTTAGCAGGGGGTCTGGCCATGTTGCCCATGCCGATCTCAAATGTGAGTTCAAGTGACTGTCCTGCCTCAGCCTCTTGAGTAGAGGCTGGGATTAGAAGTATGCGCCATCGTGCCAAGGTTTTGGTTTTCCTTTTACATGCTTAGTGCCCGTGACTCATGTATGCTGGGCAAGCACCTTGCAACTGGGCCACAGCCCCAGCCTCGTGAGAATCAAAGTTACAAAAAGACAAAAATGAAGGAGCCAGGGGAAGGACCAGAGAGTCCACACTTGGCTTTGAATGGGGCTCCCCTGGGTGGGTGCCAGGGCCAAACCACACCACATACCCATTCGTCATCCTTTGAGAACTACTGTGGCACCAGTCTCCTCCTGTGTCACTGTCACATTCTTTGGGCTAAGATCCCTCCCAGCCTCTTCCTTGGCCAGTGATCGCAGAGGTGGGACTTGGGAGTCAGAAACATTTTCCTCTTGCACTCACAGGCCAGGAGAACTGGAACTGGCCCACCTGGCTTGGAAGGCTTCTAAGAATAGAAAATTGTCTCAACTTCCCCATAAGTTTGGCCTCGCTGGTCCTCTAACACGCTCCAAGATGCCATTTCCATTAGAGCATCACTCTCTGCACGGGAAAATAAGAGGCGGCAGGAGCAAGGCCTGGATCCGAACCGAATTACCAGAGGGCTGCTGCTCCTGCTGCCCACACCCTGGAAACACCCAGCCAATGCAGGAGTGGCGCGCGCAACCAAGGAAGGACATATTTCAAGACAGGGGTCACTGGCTGAGCCTGGGTCCCAGGTGCTGCCAGGGTGGAAACCACCTCGGGCGCCTGCCCAGCCTCTGCATGCATCTGGCACGTGGGACCCCGGAGGCATGTGGCTTCTGGTCCGTTTTGAGCAAAAGAAAGAGGTGGAAAGAATGGTGCCTGAAGCTTTGCAGGGTCTGTCCACAGTCAGGCTTCAGAGACCCTGGGCACAAGCAATGTGCTGAGGAATCAGGGTGCTGGTAGAGGCTCCGCAACTGACTCTTCAGGGCAGTATGTGTGCATGTGTATGCATGCGTGTGTGTTTGTATATATGCATGTGAGGGTGTGCACATACACATATATGTCTAGCTTATTGTATAGTTTGTCAACGTAAAGGATGTGAAGCATGCAACTTACCAACAAAAATAAAATTACAGGCATGGTGGCTCACACCCATAATCCCAGCACTTGGGAGGGTGAGGCAGGAGGATCAGTGTGAATTCAAGACCAGCCTGAGCTACAAAAGTGAGATCAAGGCTCCGCCTGAGCTGCATAGTGAGACCCTGTCTCAAAAAGACAAATAAGTAAATAAATAAATAAATAAATAGGGCTGGGGAGATAGCTCTGTGGCACAAGTGCCTGCCTGGCAAGTGCAAGGTCGTGAGTTTGAACCCTGGTGCCGCAGAAAATTGATTAATTAATTAAAACAAAAGAAGATGCTCAGTACTCTGCATTGGTAGGTTAAATAGGATTGATTTATTCACACAACAGGTCTGTGTTGGGTTTCGCCTCAGCTCCTGCATCTGGATCCCCCTGTGGCTCTTGTGGACGAAGGGGCGGAGCTCTCCAGGAAGACTGACTCATGCTTTCCTGTGCTTCAAGGTGGGGTGAGGCCAACGCAATGCTTCAGAACTTGAGCTGCTCACCCGGCACTCAATCTAGCCCCTCACCGCTTGGTGCCATCCCCCGTGCCTCACCCGGACCCAGCAGACTTTCAGCTCTCATCAGCCTTGTCAGCTTTTTCTCTCAACTTTCCCAAATTCAGAAAATCCACAGAACACTCCACCCAGTCCCAAGCTGTAACTCTAGGCCAGTACTCCTGCCACAGCCGATTACAAGCTACCGAGTTGAAATCTCCGAAAATGGAGCTGGGAAGGGTTGGGCAGTAGCACGCCAGTGGATGAGGCAGGTGTAGGCAACCCCAAGAGCTCCAGGAAAAGCAAAGTGTGGTTTGCTGGGGCTGGGGGTGAGGCTGTTGTAGAGCACATGCTTAGCATGTGTGAGGTCCTGGGTTCAAGCCCAGCTTCCAAAATCAAGTGATTTCAAAAGTGGGAAGTGATATACTTTGAGTCCTAGGCATGTTTTGAAAAAGTATAATTTTCTTAATTCAAAGTTTATAAAAAAAATTTAATTTTTTTTTAAACCGGCTTACCAAATTCCTGAAAATCTGACAGTCAGCTTTCAGTGGTTGCACAAACGAATGCCAGCGCCAGCACAGTGCAGTGCCCAGGAACACATGGCCCAGGCGGGAACCAAGTGGGGGAGGAGGCTGCCATCCACACATCTGTGCAGAGCCAGAGCTGCTCAGGCAGAAAGAACAGGCAGCTCGGCGAGCACCCCGAGAAGCCCCATGGACGTGGGTGTGCTCCGGGTGGGCAGTGAGGTTCTCCAAGTGGCTCAGAGAAGGGAGGAACAGCAACGGGGCAGGAGACCCGTTTGTGGGCCTAGGTGACATCCACTTTGGGAGCTCCCTAGGACAGAACTAGGGGACAGTAGAGCACACACTGAGCTCCTAAAGATGAGTCAGCAGCTTCTCTGCACAGAAACCATGGTCGAGGTCACCCATGAGGCTTTGCAGGGGCTGCAGGCCCCTAGGGCATTCCCCTGATGTCAGAGCCCTCAGCTATCTCTGCAAGCCCCGCCTACCTCCAGGGCCCAGTGAGCTTGGGCACTCCTGGGTGCTCTGGGGACTTCCAGGGAGATTTCCCTGCCCTCTCAGGTTGTCTCTTACTCTCACCTCTGCTCATCTCGTTTGGGGCAATGGGTCTCCTCCAACCAGAGCCTCAGGAGATCCCACACATGTCCTATGATAATCCCTTTGTTTTACAGATGAGGAAACAAAAATTGCATAAAGGGAAGTGACTTGCCACAAAATCCAGGGCAGACCTGGGCAGGTGCCCAACTTACCAGCTTCCCAGGACTCAAAAGGGGACATGGGGGGAGGTCACACCAGCTGCTCACAGGAGCTAGGCCACCCATAACTCAAGGCTCTGCTGATCCCTGGGGCGGGGGCTTCCAAGCCAGGCCCAGAAAGGAAAGGAGGGCTGTATCCATGCAGACCTGCTGCAGAGTGGAATTTTCCAAAGGAAGTAGAAGAAGACTACATATTGGCGTTGGGACCTTCACCTCTGGCCAGATGCCTGAGCCCCTAAGGATTTCCCACCTGCTGCATCCCTGCCTGGGACATCCTGGCCATTAGATGTCAACTGCATCCTCCTCAGTGCTGGGGACACAGCTGGCTCTATCTGCATCTTATCTCCTGGCCATTGCCAGCCACAGCTGCAGGGGTGTCTATGCAAATAGCCTAGGAGGTCTCCCTCTGCGACTCCCCTGGGGAGGCAGAGGGATGCACTGCCTGTGTTTCACAACTTTATTTTGTCCTAAGGAGCTACACAGCCCAGGATGATTTGAAACAGATTTTTGAAAAGGCGAAATAAGTTTGGAACAACATCTAGTGGAGGCATATGCCACTCTCCCCACCCCCAGCTCTCACCACCCCTGACGTTAACTCGCTTCTCTTACACCCCTGGAGCCTCTTACAGCACGATGCCAGGCTAGCCAGTTGCACCAGGACTTGTCGTGTGGGCCAGGAGCCCCGGGCCCCTCCCAGGGTGCCACGGCCATGCTGGGGCTGGCACACCAGCCCAGTAGTTGCTTGCTGTTTTCAGCCTGTTGCTTCCTCTGCCCATCCTGTCCCCTCCTGTGGATAACGCCTGTGTGTGCCATCAACCTCTCCTTCTCCACTACGTCCTGGGACAGTCACACTCACAGAAGAAGGAACGCAGACCACTGGAGATGGACGGTTAAGTTCATCCTGACCTGAAGTTCCCAATATGCCCAGCCTGGTGCTTGGCATATAGCAGAGGCACAGGAAGAAACAGCACCAGGGTGAGAGTCTTTTAAAGAGCGTGGTATCCAGCCACTCCACTTAGAGATGGGCCAGGGGAGGCCCAGAGAGGGCAAGAACATGCCCAAGGTCACGCAGCAGGATTCTGCAGTTCTCAGTGGAAGGTTCCCTTGTCTGTCTCCCTTAGGTGGGACCTGGGACGTGCAGAGCCCTCTCCTGCCCACCTCCCTCTGGAAGCCAGGTTCGCTCCCCCAGGAAGCTGCAGGACCTTCCCCAGAATGAGGCACAGCCACACGCACAGAGGAGCTGCTTCCCACTCACCATCCAGCAGCTCCGAACACCAGGTCTGAGTTCCGCTGCCCTCCAGGCTGCCGGGCTTTCCCTGTTGCTGCGAGCCAGCGTCAGCTCCCATCCGCGGGACTCCGGGACTCCATCCACAGCGCCCTCCCGGCACCGGCCCTCTGGTCTTCCTTCGGGTGCAGAGACTCGTGCTCTGCCGGCTCTGATAAAGTCACCGGGGCTCTTATCTGGCGGAGGCTGCCTGTGGGAGCCTGGCCGTGGCGCTGGAGCTCCAGGAAGCCTGCCAGGGGCCCTAGGCCGTCGCGCTCCCCCCGGATGCCGCCTGCTTCTCTGGCCGCGGCAGATTGCCTGTCAGTGTCACTCTGCGCTCCGCCCGGGAAAATTCCGTGTTGGCCCCCAACAGGCGGGGCCCCCACCCCACGACGTCCCACCCCCCACTCGCATCTTGGCAGCTAAGTTCAAGTCCATGCAGTGTTTGTGATCGTGTCCTGAACGCTCCACGATTAATCACGCAGCCTCTGATTCCTGCTCTGCCTTCGAGGGGGCGGAGGGGACGCCTGGGGGTTTCTGTTTACCCCATTCTACACCGAAGCCCGCCCTCCTCCCTCCTCCCCTCCCCTCCTTCCCTCACTCCCCCTCTCTCTTTCCCACCGTCCTCCTCTCCCACTGGATCTGATGCTCCACGCACCCCTCCTCTGGTCCTGGGTTTCCCCTGAGTCCCTTTTCCTCGAGGCGCCTCCCACTTCCTCACGACAGTGAGGGCCCTTGGCCTGGTCCCCGGTCCCTGCATCCACAGAAGGAAAGGTCAGGCTTTTTCGCTGGGCGTTCTGGCTTTTCAAGCACAGAATTATCTCAGGGTGCTGGCGGGCCTCTGCTCTCTGCCTGTTATATGTCTGCGTAGGCAGCACCTGCGACCACAGGGTCTCTGTGTCTTGAGGTGGGATCCAGGCCTGTGGACCCCCACTATCGCAGCTTCTTTGGTCACTGCAGTTTTGAGTCTACTCAGGGACAAATTCACAACAAAACCCCCATTTACTGCTCAGGAGAAGAGGACGGACCAGCACTGCACCAGGGACTATGCAACACCTAAGATGAGTTTCTCTCTCTCTTCCTCTTGGCTCCGTTCCAACCTGCGGCCAGCACAGAAAAGAAACCCAAAGAACAGAGGCGGAGGATGACTCTTCTGGGCGCAGCACACACACTGCCTCAGCATCTCCAGCAAGGGGGGGGATGGCGGGGGGGGGGGGGGGGGGGCTGGGTATCCCGCAGCTAAAGCATCACTGGCCTTTTTGCAGGGAGCCAGCAAGTA
The DNA here is from genome assembly GCA_004027025.1 of Myocastor coypus. Classification (NCBI taxonomy): domain Eukaryota; kingdom Metazoa; phylum Chordata; class Mammalia; order Rodentia; family Myocastoridae; genus Myocastor; species Myocastor coypus. Next base: position 9,389 of record PVJA010041640.1, read on the forward strand.
CACTCACTGGAGCACAGGGTGCTCACTTATCACAGGAAACCGGACAGGCAGTTGGCCACCATCTATGGTGACTTACTGAACATAATACGGGAGAGCCACACTCTGCACTACTACACAGTCGTTAAAAGAACTCTGTCTCAATGGAGCAAACACACATGGATCTCTAGGACAAGTTACAGAATGTAAAGAGTCCGAAGTCGGCCGTGGTAACGCACACCTGTAATCCCAGCACTTGGGAGGCTGAGGCAGGAGGATAGATGCAAATTCGAGACCAGCTTGGGCTACAAAAGCGAGCTCGAGACCAGCCTGAACTGCATAGTAAGACCCTGTCTCAAAAAAGGCAAAAAGAAAAGAAAGTTCAAATGGTATATTCAGTACAGTCTTGTGTCCTGTGAGTTTAGAACTTTTGTTTTCTTTTGCTTTTTTTTTTTTTTTTTTTTCTGTCTTTTTGAGACAGGGTCTCGCTATGCAGTTCAGGCTGGCCTTGAGCTCATTTTTGTAGCCCAGGCTGGTCTCAAACTCACACTGATCCTCCTGCCTCAGCCTCCCAAGTGCTGGGATTACAGGTGTGCACCACCACGCCCAGCTCTTCTTTTGCTTTTTGAGATGAAGTTTACTATGTTGTCCAGGCTGGCCCTGAATTTTTTTTTTCTTTCTTTCTTTCAGGACTAGAGTTCAAACTCACAATCTTACACTTGCCAGGCAGGCACTTGTGCCATGGAGCTAAATCCCTGGCCCCAGGCCTTGAATTCTTAGACTTAAGGAATCCTCCTGCCTCAGCTTCCTGAGTAGTTAGGCTGATGACCAGTATCACACCACTGCACCTGAGCAATATAATCCTGATTGTGTAGTGACCCCCTTACAGAACCCCAAAATGAAGTAAAAAACAAAAAACAAACAACAACAAAAAAAACATATAAAGCCAGAAAGGTGGGGCCCAGTGGGATGGCTCAGTGGTCTAAAGCGCCTGCTTAGGAAAGCTTGAGCGGCTGCAGGGACTGCAGTTCGATCCCCGGCACCACATGCTGCACCAGCCCTTCCCTCAGGGTAGGCTGAGCCAGCCATGAAAAAAAAAAAAAGCCAGAAAGGTGGTCTAGAAACACAGAACCAAGCTGAGAGGCATGCTGGGGGTGGTGCTCTAATTTGTTAATAGTTTCATTTCTGAAATTTCTAACAATTTCATCTTTAAAAATGAAATTAGAGCCAGGTGTGGTGGCCCATGCCTGTAATCCCAGCACCTGGGAGGCTGAGGCAGGAGGATCAGTGCGAGTTCGAGACCAGCTTGAGCTACAAAAGTGAGCTCAAGGCCAGCCTGAACTGCATAGTGAGACCCTGTCTCAAAAGGCACAAAAAAAAAAAAAGAAAGAAAGAAAGAAATTAGAAGCCAAGTGTGTCAACATTCACCTGTAAGCCCAGTACTAAGCAGGCAGAGGCAGGAGGATCGTGTGTTCTCGACTAGCCTGTTCTACACAGCAGGACTCTGTCTCTAAAAACAAAAACATAGCACAGAAACTAAGCAGAAATTCCAAATAAAATATTACAATTTCAAAACAAGCAATAATAACAAAACAAAACAAAAAAACATAGCAGCACAGGCCTGTAATCTCAGAATTTGGGAGGCTGAGGCAGAAGGATCACCCCAAGTTCAAGGCCAGCCTGGGCTACATAATGAAAACTCATCACAAATAAATAGAACAAAAAGGAAAAGACAGAGAAGAGAAGGAAAAAGAAAAGGGGCCGGAGATGCAGCTCAGCAGCTTAGGCACCTGCCTGGCAAGCACAAAGTCACAAGTTCAATCTCTAGTACTACAAAAAAAGAAAGAAAGAAAAGAAAAAGAAAGGGGCCAAAACAAACAAACAAACCAACAAACACACAAATAAAATGAAAATAAAGAAAGCCGGGCAGATAGCTCAGTAGAATAAGTACTTGCCTAGCAAGCTCAGGGTCCTAAGTTCAATCCCCAGTACCACAAAAGAAAGAAAGAAAGAAAGAAAGAAAATTTTGAAAAGGACCAGCCAGATAGCTCAGTGCATTAAAGCGCCTGCTTAGGTAGGCACAGGGGCCAGATGTTCAATCCCAGCGGTGCACTGAGATGGCGATTGAGACTGGGTGTGGTGGTGCATGCCTGTAACCTCAGCACTTAAGAGGCTGAAGACAGAAGATTCACTAAGAGTCTTATCTATGTAGTGAGACCCTATACACCCTATATACCGTGTCCTAAATTTATTTTATTTTTATTTTTATTTTTATTTTTTTTGAGACAGGGTCTCGCTATGCAGTTCAGGCTGGCCTTGAGCTCACTTTTGTAGCCCAGGCTGGTCTCGAACTCGCACCGATCCTCCTGCCTCAGCCTCCCGAGTGCTGGGATTACAGGCGTGAGCCACCACGCCCGGCAAAGAGACTAGGATTTCTTTCCTTTTTTTTTTTTTTTTTTTTTTTTTTTTGTGGGACCAGGGTTCAAACTCATGAACTTGCACTTGCCCAGCAGGCACTTGTGCCTCGGAGCTATCTCCCCAGCCCCTCCGTGTCCTAAATTTAAAGAAAGAAAGAAAGAAAGAGAAAAGAACGGCAGTCCATGCCTTGAGTCCTGACCAGCTGTCTTCTATGGAGACACTGCACCTCTACATGGAAAAAGTGTCATCTCTACTATTTGCCTCTTGCGAAGAGCCCCATAACAATAGCTAGGGCAGGGGACAAAGAGCAGAAATTCTGCAAGTGTTAGCTTTGCGGAGGACTGTCTGGGGGTGAATGAGTCATGGTGGAGCCAAAGTGACTTCTCCTCATGGAAACCCTGGGGACAGGAAAGCTGTCCAGTGCCTGTGCAAGCTGAGGCTCATGGAAGAGGTTCGTGACAGACGCTGAAAGGGGACACTGGAATGCAGGGACTTGGTTTTGGGAAGCAATGTCACCTACCCGAACATTCAAAGCACGGAAACCTTTGGCAGCCTTTCAAAGGGATGAGTGTTGCAAGTGCTGGCATTGGGCCAAGGGCCCTACAAAGTCTTTTCTGTGGCGTCCTCCTCTCTTGCTGTGGCAGGGCCCTGTTGGCATTTCTCACTCTGTGCAGACTCCTGGACTGCCCTTGTTGCCCTCCAGGGGGCGCCCATCAGTTCTTCATTTGTTAAATTTCGGACTGTAGGAGTCCTTCAGGGTTGTTTTACAAACAAACCTCGTTCCCGCAGGGCAGACTAGGTCCACCAGGGCAGAAGGAAGCTGCGGCTTTGGAACGTGGCACTATCACACCCAGAGTCAGACTTCAGTGTTCCTAACGTGAGATTCAGAGAGATGGCACACACACTGTTTCTGGGTGCTGTACAGGCTGCATGCTGGGCACTAGCGGGAGAGTCATTTTCTCCTCTGACCATTCTCTTTTGGTCCTGCTGGGCCTGGGAGAGAGTCTCAGCTTGGGCCCAGTCTGTCTTTCACAGTCCCCTAACATTGCCTAATCTCCCCGTGTTGCAGAGAGAAAGCCTACAGCAGGCTTAGCCCCATCCCTGGCCAACAGCTCCCAGCTAGACCTGTGCTTGGCAAGTCCACAAATTGGCGGTGGCCACTTCTCTGCTTCTAAGGCTTTAGTTCACCCTGTGAATTAAGACATGCTGTGTGCATGTACCAGCCCCCAGTGATGAGTGTAGTCATTATGGACTGCAGATGTGTAGCAGTAAGCACTGAAATCAGGAAAAGGGCTAGGGCCAGTGAGATAGCTCAGCAGACTAAGCACCTGCTTAGGCAAGGGCAGGGGCCAAGGTTCAATCCCCAGCACCACATACCACCCTGGCCACGCCCCCACCCCTGGGCACACTGAGCCAGCTGTGAAGACCTGGCATGATGGCACACACCTATAATTCCAGCACTGAAGAGGCTGAAAGCAGGAGGATCGCTATGAATCCAAGCTGTGTAGTGAGACCCTATACTAAATACATATAACACAAAAGGAGTCTAGAAAAGACAATCCAACACAGAGGAGATTTAGTTAGTAAGAGTGTGTCAATAATGGTAGACTTAGCTGGGCGTGGTGGCTCACGCCTGTAATCCCAGCACTTGGGAGGCTGAGGCAGGAGGATTGGTGCGAGTTCGAGACCAGCCTGGGCTACAAAAGTGAGCTCAAAGCCAGCCTGAACTGCACAGTGAGACCCTGTCTCAAAAAACACAATAATGCCGGGCGTGGTGGCGCACGCCTGTAATCCCAGCACTCGGGAGGCTGAGGCAGGAGGATTGGTGCGAGTTCAAGACCAGCCTGGGCTACAAAAGTGAGCTCAGGACCAGCCTCAACTGCATAGTGAGACCCTGTCTCAAAAAAGACAAATAATAATAATAATAATAATAGTAATAATAATAATAAATAAGACTGTCCTAACACAAAAGTTTATTTAAATATTCTTAATGGGGTTGGGAAGGATAAGTGTGTGAGGTTTTTATTTTGTTCTGTTTTTGTCTTTTTTGAGACAGCTGCAGTCCAGGCTGGACTTGAGGTTACCTTATAGCCCAGGCTGGTCTCAAACTTACAACAATCCTCCTGCATCAGCCTCCTGAGTGCTAGCATTATAGCACCATCATGCTCAGCCTCTGTGTTTGTTTTACAACACAAAAATGGAGACAATAGGGAAAAGATTAATATGGCGAAAATGGTACTGATTGGCAAGTGTGGGCGGGGCATGTGAATGTTCTTGTACTGTGTTTTGACTTTCTATAGGTTTGAAATCTGTCACAGTAAGAAGCTGAGGGGAGCTGGGGATGATAGTGCATGCCTGTAATCCCAGCACACAGGAGGCTGAGACAGGAGGATTCCTGGGAGGTCAGGGCCAGCCTGGGCTACACAGTGAGTTCAAGGATGGCCTGGACTATATAGCAAGACACTGTCTAAAAAGAAAAAAGAAGGAGGAGGAGGAGCAGAAGGAGGAAGAAGAAGAAGGAAGAGAAGAAGAGGAAGAGGAAGAAGAGAAGAAGAAGAAGAAGAAAGAAGAGGGAGAGGAAGAAGATCACTAAATGCTAATATTACATACAAAAGAGGGCCAGGGAGATGGTTCAGTGGTCTAAAGCGCCTGCTTAGGAAAGCTTAGGCAACTTCAGAGACCGCAGGTCAATGGCACCACATGCTATGCCAGCTCCAGCCCCCCCAGCCCCAACCTTCAGGGGAGGTTGAGCCAGTCATATAATAATAATAATAATAATAATAATAATAATAATAATTAATAAACAATAAATAAAATAAATACACAAGAGTCTAGGCAGAGGGCAGGGCCGGGGAGATAGCTCAGTAGAATAAGCGCTTGCCTGCCAAGTGTAAGGCCCTGAGTTCAATCCCTGGTTCCAAAAATTAAAAAAAAGAGTCCAGGCAGCAAACCAAAGCTGTCAAGGAAGCACCAGTTTTGCTGGCCCTTGTGGGACACAGGGCTAAGAGGTGGCCAGGCAAAAAGCTGAGACATCTGGGGTGATTCCAAATGAATTTTCAGAGGGCCAGGGATATAGCTCAGCAGCACAAGCATCTGTCTGACAAGCACAAAGTACTGAGTTTGAGCCAGGTGTGGTGGCACACACCTATAATCTCAGCAGATGGGAGGCTGAGTCAGGAGGATCGGTGTATGAGACTAGCCTGGGCTACAAAAAAATGAGTTCAAGGCCAGCCTGAGCTGCATAGTGAGAGCCTGTCTCAAAAAGACAAAAATTTTTAAAAAATTCGCTAAACGACCTCTCAAGTCCCAGAGCATCCACAGTGAGTGCCCACTGCCCACTGCCCAGGCGTTGCCCCAGGCACCCCCTCCTGAGAAGGGGGTCTCAGAGAGTAGAGGCAGCTTAGAATCATCTGGAAGACTTGATGTGAACTAAGGAGTCAACTTTATCTCTTTTTGGGGGGAGCTAGGTCTCATCTCTTGCCTTCTGCAGCCACAGGCCAGGGGGTCCCTCTCCCACACCCCACATGCATGTAAACCCTCTCCAAATGTGACAGCATCATTTTTCTTTTTTTTTTTTTTTTGAGATGGAGTCTCCCTTCATAGCCCAGGCTGGCCTTGAGCTCAGCTGGGGACCGCACTGCACGTCTTTACCCCTGCAGTCTCATGTATAACCAGGGTGGACCTGCTCACCGAAGCCTTCTAACAAAGAAGAAATGACCTGGTGAGAGACAGACGTGTCCCCACAGACCCACCGGGCTCAGGACCGTGGAGGCAGGCCCAGGCCTCCACCGTTGAGAATGAGGGGGACACACGAGGGAAACGCCTGGCATTATGCAGAACCCTGGTCTTTGCTGTCTCTCCCTGTCGCTCCTTCTCCACAGCGGTCCTCCTCGGGCAGCAACCCCTCAGCCCTCAGTGGTCTGCACCCTCCCACTGTCTCTCCCCAGAAATTGCCCTCCTCAGCTCCCAGGAGTGTGAAGTTCTCATGGTGTGACTGGGACTCATCCAGGCCTGAAGATGGCTCCCATCCCCTCTCTAGGATGTCCCGAGATGATCTTGAGCAAGTAACCTGGGGCAAAAATAGCACCTCACTGGTTATCTGAAATAGTACTTTGTAGCTTAATGTGAGGGCTGTGGGTGGACAGATCAGGTATCCTGGGCCCAGCAACATGGTTCAGTGGTCTAAAGAACCTGCTAAGGCAAGCTTAGACAACCGCAGGGACTGCGGTTCAATCCCCAGCACCACATGCTATGTCAGCCCCCCCCCTCCAGATCAGGTATGCCCCCAAAAGCTATTAATTCAGAATCCCAGGCCCACCCTAGCTTCTGAACCAGATTTTGCATTTTCAAGTATTTCCTAATATATGTTTAAATTAGAGAAGTATGGAAACATTCCATGTAGATGTTGGTCTGTTTTCTGTTGCTGTAATGAAATTCCAAGACTATACACTTTATAAAGAAAAGAGGTTGATTTAACACATTGTTTTGGAGACCAGTAGTGCAAACAACATTGGCATGGTTCTAGTGAGGCCCTTGGTTGTGTTAAACAAAGGCGACTGCATCATGGGGAGTGTGAGGCAATTACACAGCAGGACACAAAGCAGACAGCAAGAGGGACCAGACTTGTTCATTCTCTCTCTTTCTCTCTCTCTCTCTCTCTCTCTCTCTCTCTCTCTCTCTCTCTCTTTTTGCAGAACCAGGGATTGAACTCAGGCCCTTGCGCCTGCCAGGGAAGCGATTATTCTGATTATTCTACTGAGCTATCTCCCCAGCCCCAGGTTTATTCTCTTGCAACTGCTCCATCTCAAAAGAACTGGCCCAGAGTCCCACAGGACAACTTAATCCCTTCCCAGGGACACACTTGCAGTGACCTAGTGACTCCCAGGAGATTGCACCTCCTGAAGGTCCCACAACTTCATTTATTTTTATTTGTTGTTGTTGTGTAGTTTGGGTTTTCTTTCTTTTTTTAGACAGTGTCTCAATTAGTAGTTTGGGATTGTTACGTTTTGTGTCTAGTTGTCCTCCCCCCCCCCCTCCACCAGCCTCTTGCAGTCATGGGGAGGACTTCCAGAGTTTGTAATTAACTTAACTCGTGATCCACTGGGACTGTGGGATTATGGGCGTGAGTGCTGCTGGGATTATGGGCGTGAGTGCTACACCTGGCTTGGGGCAGATAGCCTGAGTGCAAGGGAAACGGACATGCTTTCTGTTGTCATTGTTGTCACTGCTCCTGCCCTTTTGCTTTTTTCTCTTTGCTGCCCCCATGAAAGTTTCCTCTCTGCCTTGTGTCACTCTGTCCTGGAGCCAGCTGAGTATGGACTGAAAACTCCACTGACTGTGAGCTAGATAAACTTTTCCTCCCTTCATTTAGGGTGTCAGATATTTTTTTCCCAGCAACGAGAGAAGAGTAACTGAGACAGAGATCTTCTCAAACTCACGCTCCTCCTGCCTCAGCCTCCTGAATGCCAGATGAGCCAGAACGCCCATTCCCTCTGCCTCTTACTGTCACCACACTGGGGGCCAAGCCTCAGTCTGGGAATTATGAGCAACACCCCTAGGCCATGTCCGAGCCAAAGCCCTCGGCCTGACACCTGGATGACTCCTACTAACAACATGCTGTCATTCTCGTCCTCCCGGTCTTGCCTGTGCTCCCCTGCCCTGCAGCTAAGAAGACAGATGTGCACCACTGTGGGCAATGTGGCATCCCAGTGCAAGGGCCTGGCAATGACGGCCTAAGGAGGAAAACTGCCAGCCCCAGTCTTGTGGAGTTTTCTTGGGACTCATAGCTTCCCAGTGGCTCAGCATCTTGCAAATAACAGATAAAGTCAGGGACCACAAGGGGTCTCCCACTCCAACTAAGGGGTTTGCACTGGTGCTTAATGGTATGGAAATATTCCCGAACCCGTACCACCCATTAAAGCCTCACATTGGGGCCTGGCAGGATGGCTCAGTGGTCTAAAGCGCCTGCTT